>JAODOY010017689.1:0-26016 GCA_025399855.1 Forbesichthys papilliferus | reverse complement strand
ATATAAACACTGTATATATACGTTGCAGAAAAACTCAAGAGACCACTGAAGATTTTTCTTTTACATTTGCAGTTTATATTTGCATGCAATATATTAATTATTTTCTCATATAAATAATTTTCGTTCAGCTATGTCAAATAGACCCGTATCTTAAAGGCATGTTTTCTCTGTGTTTAAAATCTGCGCCACAGTTAATTAACTAGCAGTGCCAACAGAATTAAGGATTGCTCGTTAACGGTCTATAGAGTAAAGAACGAAAGAGGTAGGCCTACTTATTATTCTAATCTATAGATAATATGCATACTGGCTTAAATAATCAATTCAGTAGTATTATACTATCTACTACTACTACTATACTACTACTACTATATTGTACTATCTTTTTGAGCAATATTTGAAGGTAAATCAATGAAGGCCCACATAAGCTAGTTTAGTGATTAAAACAATAAGAAATTAACCACAGAAAATGAAATGCAGGGTCAATATGTGAAGACATTCGTGTTATTATATACATTGCATGACAGTCTCTGTCATGCGCACACACACACACACAACCACATACATACATACAAATTATATTACATTATATGGATACATTTCTTATTTTCTCTTTTGTATATGTACTAGTACTCTTCAATATAGCAAAAATTTACATAAATGCAAGTGATATTAAGGAAATGCCAGAGAAGACACTGACTTCAAACACACATTCCTTCTTGTCTATTGTATCGACAAGATCATTTGCTGACACAAACACAATGTGCTACTGACCACAATTGCCATGTAGCCGGCTAAATTACCACACAGCTCTATTGGCTTTCAACCTGGAACAGGTTGTAAGCAGTTTGATAGCCACATGTGACTAGTCTGAATCAATGTTCACCTAGCAACAGTAGATTGAAAGCTGTTCTTTCACTCACTAAACAATTTTTTCCACGGAAGTAAACAAGCATGGTGTTGACTAAGCGATTTCAAAGTAAATGTAAACCGCCGTGCTAAATTGGTTTTCCATTTGTGAGCATAAACTTGCAGCTCCTCAGCCTCATGCATCCTGACAGTAGTGGGTCAACATGCATCAATTAATTATAAAAAATACTGAACAATAAGGAAATAATATGACAAATAATAAATAAAAATGTAACCGTATTATTGCATAAAACCATGCACAAATTAGATGTTGTACAGTGCATGCACAGCTGTACTGCAATTAGATGTATTTTTCAATCTCTGCAATGTGCATAAGTATGCTATGGATCATTTGTTGACCCTAAGCTGTACAAAACACTGAATCAGCAACACGTTCTATAGGAATATTTAATGGCATACAATGTAGTATACACACAAATGTAGTTATTTGTTATATGATATAAACTGTCTACACAATCTGCTAGATCACCATCAACAAACACATACAGTATAACTTCAGAATTAGAGATTTTTTTTGTATTAAATCTGGTATTTTTGCTGTGAATTATTTTACATAAACTGACATTTTTTATTTCATACAAAAACGAGGGAACAATATAACCATTATCTGTGTGTGTGTGTGTGTGTGTGTGTCAGAGAGAGAGAGAGAGAGAGAGAGAGAGAGAGAGAGAGAGAGAGAGAGAGAGAGAGAGAGAGAGAGAGAGAGAGAGAACATTTAATTTACAATTTACTGATGTATACTAGATTTCTTAATAATCTACTCAATTATTGTTTACACTCCTTTCGAAATGAATATTTAAGTCTTAGGGGTATTTTCACCCTATACCCAAATCAACAGCACCTAGACAGTGGTTGCAGAAAAATAATATATGCCCTACTGAATCATGTGTCATTGTGTCACCTTTCCAGTTCCCTCTCAACTGCCGTCTTTTTACTCACAAGCTGGCATTTCTAATTGTCGTGGTGCTGAGTTGTTATTTTATCAGGTCACATTGTCCCTGTCTTGACTATAATGTATGTCCTGGTGTTTACTGCTATAGCGTTCGCACACACATGCTAGTGTACTCACTCAACCTAACCACAAATGCACCTCTTTTTTAAAATGTATTTTGTTGTACTTACTCATCTGTGCTAACGTGTGTTCTAAAGCACGGTCATGTTCGTTAACATCTAGTTTCAATTTGTTTAGTAGTCACAAAGTGCGTCTTTTTTTTATTTTTTTACTTTTACACTCAATTTTGCCATTTCCCTCCTTTTGTATTTTTCTGCTCCTTCTGCTGACTCGCAGCTCTATCCATTCTCCCTCTCTCCCAGCAGACACAAATGCATGAATGAGGAAATTAAGTGTGCATGCTATCAGTATAGCCTGTAGGAAGCAGGCTGCACTGCACTCTGCTTTTCGTTCTGCCATACATTTCAACAAATTTGATGTGACAGCATATTTGCCCCAATGGCTCCCAAGTCATTTTCTTTCGCATTTTTCATATTTACCAGTGATTTATACGTTCACAGAATTTTTATTTTCACACAACACAAGCTTGTGGACTCTTTTTGTGGGGCGCTAACAGCAATATCTCCTTCTCTGTGAGCCGGCATAGGGTGTCAACAGTAGGTTTATCCTGTTATGTATTCGCTACTTTGCAGTGCCTATGCTGAAAGTATAACCTCCAGACACATTTTATTGTGATATATTTGTAAAGCAACACGTCAGCATTATACATTGGAGTTTGCACCATCTTGCACACAACTAAATCAATGAATCTATATGTAAACTATTGTACACTGAAGACCTTTACACTCACTTTTTATCATGGCAGTAATTTGTTAAGTTTGGCTTCATTTCCATGGTCTATTTGTTTGTCAAATATAAGCTAGGTAGGCTCATAGGTAAAAGTATTAAGCTCTGCCCCTCTGTGTAAGTAAGTACCTTATTGCAGGGGCCTGAATTATGGCACTGTGCATAAAGCACAGCGAACAACGCAGAACAGAGGAGACTGCCACCGGTGATGAATAGCTTTCAATCTGGCCACTGAGTGGGTTCAGAGACCCCTCGGAAAGGGTTTAGTCACCTAATTGCGTTTGAGAGGAAAGGCTATTCGGATCGCCATGAAGGGAATTCATTACAATTTGATGAGGTGCATCGTTGTTATGCAAGATATAACCTTGTGAAATAATGAAATGTGTTTATCTTTTACAAACTTTTTAAAGGTATTTGCACCTCAAAGTCAAAGTTTTTATGAGATTAGAAAGTTTGTCAGCATAATATGTACCGTCCAACTCTTAAATTATAATGGCAATTACCCACAATACTTGTATTAATAGAAACATGTCAACAAAACGTATTCATGACCAAATGGAATTTGTATATATTAATTTGTATTGCCGCATTGAAAAATAGTTGTAGATGCAGATTGTAGCTGGACAACATGGTGACTGGGGGAGGGGTCAGACGCTGACAACACTGGTCTCTCTGAAGCAGAAGGGGAAGCAGCAGAGGTCCCAGGCAGAAAGAGTGTGGTGTCAGGGGGTCATGCCTGGAGCAGTGATTTGGCCCCCGTGGCGGCACGTCACTCTGAGCTGTGCTGCTGCACCACGGGACGCTGTGTTCTCCGGACGAGCTAACAGGGTCCACATGAAATGTGCAAACAGTCACCTTTGACCTTCGTCTCAGTATGACCCTGATAGACAGACTGCTGCCGGGGACATCTGGGAACTAACAATGGCTCAGACGTAAAGAGACAATATTATAATGGTGAAATCATTATGACATTTTCATTTGATTGTTGCTGATCAAATATATGTCTGGGTAACTGGTAAATGGGTCAATGTTGCATACAGACGATTCCACACATGCTCAATGCAAGAACTAAGGAGCAGGTGTTAAACATCTTACTCAGTTGTGCTATATGAAGAGGTTCATCCTAGGACCTTTTTGCTAAGACACCCAGGACACCAGGATGCTTGCTCCTTGACTATTCTGCCCAGTGCCCACACAAGACTATAGTTTAGTTGTACCTGAGTAACTTTCTATTGTTTCTTCTCTTATTATTTGTAACTTGACATGAAAAATGAAGGTACTGTAGCATGAGATAAATAATTATGTTTTAATCTAATGCTGTTCCACCTTTGAAACACAAACACTGTTTGCAGCTCAATGCTACCCTATAAGGCTGGTACTGTACATTATCCTAACCTGGACTAACTCTACCCCAAAGTAGGATAAAACACGATTAATGATTTCAATTACGTTGACCCTGCTCAGTTTACAGTGCCTAGGGTCTGGGCGAGGGTGTTGTGTGCGCTGCATAAAAGCTGACGGTGAAGGACGTTTATTAGCTAAATGATTCAGTGAGGGGGCTGGCTGTTTGTGCTGCCTCATCGCTGGAGGAACAGGACGGCTCTTTGTGCTGAAGCCATCTCTCGCCTCGGCTCAGCAGGCAAGCTGGACAGCACTACTGCTCCTATCCCTCGTAAGGCTTTTACAATAGGACTTGACGACGGAATGGTGAAATGCAAGAGAGAGAATGGGGGAGCTAGAAGAAACAGCCGAAAGAGGGTTCAGTCCCATAGGGAATTGTGGATTTCAGAAGAATTCACACCTGCTCTACAGGTGCCTTTGGTAAATGCATGCAACAAATACAAAGATTGGAAAAAGGTGCTGAAAACTTTGAGCTCTATCGGCTGAGAGGAGGGATGGAGGCATGAGACGCAGACATATTATTTTACGTTGATCCTCGCCAGTGAGGTACAAAATATGTGAGGCAGTATTTGGTAATGAGACTTCCTTTCAGTCAAGATTATCATCTTTCCACAGAAGAAGCTTTTAATGGCAAGGTGCCGGTTTACCATGTGTTTTTTGTTACATTAGTAGAGAAAGGTACACTGCAGTTGACAAAGATGTATGTCTTTAAAATGTGTTAAACTAATATGAATTGAAATGTATTGGTATGCATCTTAAACACAAATACCAATACAACATGTTGACATAAATTGTATCTAGAAAGCTTGTTATTCTATAGCTGTATTTTCTTTAAAGCAGTATTTGTAAAAATCTGGGCTTTTTTTACGTGTTTACACAAATATCTTCGCCTGTTAAAGGTATGATTTCTTTCCTGGTGTTAATTCCACTACCATGTCATTGGATATGAGGATTTGGTGGCCCGGGCCGACTCTGAGGATCACAGGATCCAGGCCTGTCATTCAGCATTGTGTTAAGTGTCAGTGTGCTAAACAATTATTCCACCAGGAAAGGAACAGGTGTCTCACTCCCAGATTGACTTCAAAGCGCTCGGGTGGCCTTTGAAGCTGTTGCGTGCCAATACCTGGACTCAACAGGCAATCCCATTTACGTATAATTCCTCCTTTTCAGGCAGACGCTGCTGAGCAAATAGGAGGAGAAGAAAAGTTGGAAATACAAAACAAAACGTGTTAAGTGGATTCTTTCATCGGCTGTAATCTTCCCCCGCTGTTGAAACGCTTGTGGAACTCTGCAGTGAGGTTGGACAGCAACAATGTTCCTTTCAGTGCGTGATGAAAGAGTTTTGAATCGTCCCCTGTTCTATGTGGGCCTTTGTGCCGTTATCCAGTTATTCAAATTGGTATAAATGGCTATGTGTCATATTAGCATGCGAAATAAGAAGAGCTAATATGCTTTGATATGTATAGAAACAAAAAAGAAAGAAGTATAGGAGAAGGCAACATAAAGAATATGAATTCTGCTAATCTGAACTAAACACACACACACACACACACACACACATGATGTGGCATCTACCAGGGGACCAGTAGTAATGAACAGTGGCCCCACCACCAACCATCAAGCAACCAAGGAAAATACTTCTGGCAGCATCACTCAGCTAGACTGGAGGCCCAGATTGACACAGTGGTCTTAGGGTGACAGATGCAAGGAATGGGAGAGAGGTGAAGGAGGGCTCTGAGGGTCTGTCAGCACCACGTCTCTCATCCCTCCATATTAGAAAATGCAACAGGTATGACACATAAGCAGTGAATTAGCCTGGTGGAGAACGTACCCATCACCTCCATTGACCCCTTCTATCTCAGTGGCCCTATCTCTCTCCTTTAACACCACCGGGATGGCGGGGGAGGGGCAATAGCTCTTTTCTGTCTGTCTGTCTGTCTGTCCTGTGCCATCATTTTAAAACACAAAAAGGAGAGAGCTTGGAGCCAGGAGAGGAGGGCATTCAGCATTCTGTTGCTAAACAGGATTAGGGTTGGTTAGAATGGAGGTAAACAGCGTCTCACTGAATGGGGGGCCAGTGGGTTGGTTGGGTGTTTGCTCTGAGGGGATGGGTGTGGAAGACAATGGTTAGATTAGCCATCTGCAGAGCCCCCTGGTGCCCAGCACCATTAACCGGCTTAGGCCCCTTCCTCACCCTCATGCATTAAGTATGGAGCGAGCCGGGGAATAGCTGTGGGAGGGAATGAGGGGGTAAACCCCTTTACTTAAGCTCACGGTTCCATACATGAGTAGACACAGCAAAGCAAGCGCACACATGCAAACACATGTGGCCCAACACTGACGTGCACTAAACTCTCTCTCTCTCTCTCTCTCTCTCTCTCTCTCTCTCTCTCGTTTCCCAGGTACAAGTATGGGATAAACATGTTGCATTGTCTCTCTGTGGCATCAGTGGCATTTTGCATATCACTGCATGGGCATGAGTCAGAGGAGCCATATGACTAACCCTGGGATCTTCTTTGAGTGTTTGCCTCAGAGCAGAGAGAGGAGAGATACATTAGACAAGTGGAAAATGTAGTCTGTTCACATCAGGCACTGTAGGCTAATCCCCGAATGAGAAACACTATGAAATGGCTTTTCAGGGCCCAGGGACACAGCTCTTGTCTTTTGTTCACTGTCTCTTTGCTATCAATATATTAGTTTAAATGTGTTTGCATGTCATTTTTACAGTATAAAAGATATACAAGATTAAAAAGTCAGCAGAGAGTAAAGTCAGTAAACAGATTCCATCAAAACATTTAAAAAAAATGGTAAGTAGCTATGAATGTAAAGGCCAAGATCTTTGCCACGGTATTTAATCATTAATAACTGCACAGTAGCAGTCCTCTGTGTCGACTCATTAAGGTTAACTCCCTGCCAAGTGTTTACATTATGGCTCCATCATAAATGCGTGGTTCGCCATATGTGGTTGATACTGTATTCAATATGCATGCAGCACACTCTAACAATTACACCAGTAACATTAATCATTTGTAAAACCTAAGTGTCCCTGTAATGCCAGCAGAAATAGCACCTTTCTCTTCACGTCATTTGATATGCGGTGTCTTCATATCCTGTTTTATAAACACAGAAACCATCTATTATTTATATGATTTCCTATTCAAGGTTAAGTCAGCTATTGCAAGCTAATTGTAAGATAATTTAATCATTTTGTCAAATTCAGCAAATTTCTCCTCGCATTTCACTATCTTACCGTTCTCTGTGTGTGTTGGAAAAATAATCCGATACTTAGACCCTGGCTCCATACATAGGAACATAAACACAGTGGTGAACACCGCTCTCATCAACAAAGTTCACATTGCATTTCGATGTGTGGGGCAACACCACGGACGGCGCGGATGAATATATTATTAACTTTTGAATCAATCAACAATTGGAAGTTAATTTACGACCATTTAAAGGTCAACCAAAACACTGTGCTCCGCAGTCACACATCACCACGTACCAACCGCCTCACCCCTTGACACATGACTCCACAGGAGAGATGAGCTAACAGGGTCACCAGTGGGCCAGTGTGTCACCGTGGTCTCTCTTTGTACGCGGCAACAAGACACCAAGGTGTGTGTCTCCTGCTTTTTGTGTGTGCCTTTGTCAGATCACCTGGTAATCCGCTCCACCATCTCAATCTACAATGGCGGTTAAAAGGTGGCCTACATAGCAGATAGAGAATAGACATTGTTCGCTCTAATTGTCACCACGCCGTCCTTTGAGGAGGGTGATGGGAGGGGGGTCTGCGTCGTGGAGCTGTGAATTATGTAAGAGCCAAGGAATGCGGTGTGCTGCCTTGGCTTTCACGCCATGAATGGGAATTAGAGAATGTGCTGTGCATTGTCGTTTGAAGTGCGAGGGGAGCAGAGATTAAAAGGGGAATTTTGTGCAAACGCGTGGCACTATCATATAGCCAGCAATGATGTGAAATTGTCACCTGGTAAATTGTTTAGCGGGTAAAAAAAGGAGACAATCATGTTTGAGTGCACTGTCTTTCCGTCTGGTGATGTACAGTACATTCACATGGAAGATATTACATTCTGAAATGGAACGACATTATGCAACCACATAAAACACTGATTAAAGTCAAAGCAGACTGCACATGCTTATTCATAAATAATGGACATCATATTCTGCCAACAAGCCTTTCTAACATTTCTGTAATTACGTGTGTTGATCATCAGCCCCATGCATCTATCCGTGGGAACAATGGGAACATTTTTGCACCGATGATTCACAATAAGTGAATTCATTTAAACTAGGCAGTGAATTGGCGGCTATTACCTGGCTGATTGGCTGTTGGTGAATTTACATTGGAGGAGAGCTGTTTGCTTTGTTCTGATTAGTGCCATTGTCTCCATTAGCCTCGCTGATGGAGGCTCGCCAACTGAAGTGGCACTCTTTAACGGTGGCCGTGCGCAAACGAGATCCCGATTAATGGATGATCCAATTGTTCATTAGCACTTTGCCCGAATGAGTATCGAAAAATGCTAATGAGTTGTTTTTCCTTTTACCCCCAGTCACCTTTCAAGGGCTTTTTGAAACGCAGAGGCGCTATTAGTGACGGTTGGGTGTGAGTTAGTGGATTAGAGTACAGGGTCGCATTTACACACAAAAGTGCTTGTTCCTACCAAGTAAAACAAGAGGAGGAGAACCAGACGTCTCCACCCCCTCGTTGCCAGGTAGTTCTTTCAGTGGGCAATGAAACCAGACAGATGTGTTTAGACGTCCTTCAGTTGCAGGCAATTGAATTATTAACATCCGCCCTCATAGAGCATGTCTGATTATGATAGTTGGAGACACTCTGGCACAAGGATCGGATTGAGTCAAATTCATTATTTATTGTTTATGCCAGCAACCAACTCTGCTTTCAGCCAACCTTGTAAAATACAGGGGTATCAATGGCGCTGCAAGTGAAAGCATGTGAAAGTGTTTAGGGCCATGTGGGAGAATATAATTGATAGTGAGCATATATTCAGAAGGTAGAAAATCACATGACATTCACAGTTTTTACACTCATTTGTTTATTTTAAAATATTGAATGTGTACATTTATGCAGTAAAAACTAGCAAATTGTTAGTTAAATATTTTGTCCATTTGTGGCTGATGACGATGAGCGCAAACTATATAAGGACAGCTGGAGATTTTTTGGAGAATGCCATGAGTGGCGAAGATGTACTTTAGCGGGCCTGGAGAGTACATTCAGTTTACTTTCACTTCAGTCAACATGTTGTACCACATTGTACCTGTTCGTTTTCACAGATAACACATTCAGTACGAACTGAAAGACCTCTTATGATCGACATTGATTCAGACCGGTCACTGCATGTACTGTATGCCTGGTGAAAACTAAAAATGTCAGAGCTGTGTCAGCTGTGATGTTAGAATGTACTCTACTTTAACAGTAAAAATATGTACAGGTGACTCATTTTTAAATGAAGAATCAGCTCATTTCCTTGAGATGCCAATTATCTGAATTAGAGTGATCAAAACAGATCACTAACAGTAGCAATTATATCCATAGATAACAATTGAGGCACATAATATTCACTGGAAATCACTTTTAGATTGCTTCTTTCAGGTACTTTTCCCAGCCACCTGGGAGTTATGGATAAGGCTCTCTAGGGATTGCAGAGATTAGGTGTCTCCCTAGATTGGTCTTGGCAAGGTGCTGCGGCTCATCCCGTCTCCCCTGGGTATTTACACAGCTCACTGCTAGCCCACAGGTGGTCAATATGCCCCTAGCAGGGCCTCCAGTAGCCCCTTAGCATTTGTGTGTGTGTGTGTGTGTGCGTGTGTGTGTGGTGGGGGATTAGGGAATCTTAAATGCTCACATTGCACACTAATAAAACATAACGTATAATGACACCTTTACACATGTTATGATACAACTAGATATAGTCACATGATGAGTGACAGCCCTACAGCAGAAGGGAGGAAAGAGAAGGGTGTGTGGTCTGCATGACTGCAATTCACAAACATATCTAAGACAATAGGAAGCATACATAGCATGCATCATCTTCTAACATGTGTTATGTAAATGGTTAAATGCTCAATGTAAACGGATGCGTGTACATTAGTGTGAGAGAACATAGCATCAGATACACCTCTACATAGAGATGCACATGGAGGGGAGAACAATATGTTGTCATGTCATCAACTGTTTCATGCTTAGGCCATGCTTTGCTCCTGCTGTTGAAAAGGCACTTGAAACCACTATACCATGTTATTATCTTATCTTGAGGCTGCTATGGAACACTGCAGAGGTCTGTCTGGCCCGTAATCAAAAGTGTGAAAAATCAACATACTTCACTGATGCCTTGTCCCTCCAAACCTACCCCTGCACACACACACACACACACACACACAGCAGATGTGTGGGACATTTCATGTAAGTTATCTTACTCTGGATGGTATAATATTGATTGTCTGTGACAATAAAGGGCATGCTAGCTTATAGCCCATTAATCTTGACCTCGGTGCAGATGGGAGATGACACACGCTAGCCAATAACATGTGTCCTGATCTGGCCAGTTTTCTGCATGGTCCTTAGCTCTCATCTATTATGCTATTGTGCTTTCTGATGCCTGGTAGCTTCTGAATAATAATAATAATCCCTTTTGGAAAAACAATCATATACATTTGTTTACAGCTACACCCTGCACTTGACATCCATACAGTTTACTATAATGTCTTGCCAAACAGCTCAGCTGAATAACCAACATTGCTTTTAAAGGACATAGAGCACTACAGTGGAAGAATATGCATTAAATGCTGCAGAGAAGCTTCTCTGGGTGGACACATGCCTTTCACAAGCCTTCAGCATGATTCCGCACCTATACATTAATAACACGATTAATAATGAAAATGCTGATGGCATCATGTAGGACAGAGAGGAACCCAATAGGCTGCCAACATGACCATATACTGCACCTGCCAACCACTTCACACATTCTCAAACAGCATTACAATTGATTCATCCTGACTGCATTAGAGCACTGAGTGAATAAAGTGTGCCCCGCTCCAAGAACACACCAGCCAGGTAGGGCTGTATTATTAGCCTCATTATACTAACATCAACAACATACATAATAGCATTGTGTTTATTAAGCTAGCATTTCATTTTATTTGTAATATTACGCCTACACACAACACACTTGCCAAGAATCAAATGTACAAACCAGTGAACTCAGGCCATCCACAGACAATCCAAACATATTTGAGACGCGGCATTGTAAGTAAAGACCTAAAAAGGTGCTCAGTGAAAACAAAAACTGTTTCTTTTCATGTACACATCTGTGTAGCTAACATACTGTACTCACTTGTTTTCTCATCCCTGTTATGTTTACACCGTGCACTACACACACCCATGTCCCTGTTTCACATGAAGACAGTAGCCAACAGAGATGCCACACGAAGCACAGGATGCTGTTTTTTCCATTTCTTTGACAAAAAAAACAAACAAACAAAAACACAAAAAAACAAAGGATGCAAAGAACAGCGTAATGCACAGCAGTTACACCTTGCTAACAGATGCGTTTGTGATGTAAATGGGAGGAACGGTGTGAAGTGCCGTTGTATTTATGTGGTGCCAGTACTGTAGTATATTTGTCTGAGAGAGATCTCCGAGCTACAGTAACGACAGGCCCAGATAATCATAGGAAGAGTAATGATGGCAATAACCATTACGGTGCCTCGTGATCGGCCCCATGGCACTCCTTGTTTATAGTTCTTCATCAACGGGCTACCCCATGCTGCTTGACACACATTAATCCATGTGCCTGTGTGTGTGTGAGAGAGATAGTGTGTTGTGTTTATGTGTGGAAATGAAAATGATATCTGCATGGAAATGTGTGTGTGTTTGTGTGTGTGTGCGTGCGTGCGTGCGTGCGTGTGTGCAGACGAGATTGTGAACGTGATTTTCACATCTGCGTGTAAATTGGGCAGTGAACACTCTCTGTGTGTCCCAGGCCAGGATTATTGCCATATGTGTTTCAATATGCCATATTGTTTTCGCCTCTGTTTATGTGTCACAGACATTCATGTGTGCACACGTGCATGAGATGCATGCATGTTTGTGGTGTATATCTGTGTATCATTTTTTTCTGTGTTGTATACAGTATGTATGACTTTGTGGTCTATATGGTGTGTGGGTAGGTGTGTGTGTGTGTGTGTCATAGGTGTGTGTGTGTGTGTGTGCATCTGTTGAGCGCATGCTTTTATGTATGTGTCTGTGGAATGTGACTTTATATGTGTTTGTGGTGTTGTGGTGTACATATTGTTGCCTGTGCTGTTTTATAGGTTTGTATGCATGTGTGTTGTATATGCGTGTGTGTGTGTGTGTGTGTGTGTGTGTGCGTGCTGCTTCATGTGGAGCGAGGCCATTCATCAATCTGTCACCTACTTAGCCCATATATCACCTCTCCTCTTCCCTCTCTCCCTTTCTTCTCATCCTTGCCTTTTATCTCCCACCTCGCTCTTTCCTCCAAACTCCCCTTCATCCCGACACCTCATCATCAGACATAAACCATGTACGTGCACCAAGCACATTATTCAGGAATGAAGGGAAACAAACTTTTTAAAGGATGTTCTCATATTCAGTCGTTATTATTGATGTTTCTCGTTTCGGGACATTGTTGGGCAATAGCTTTCGATTTCCTCACACAAGATGGAAGAGATTAATCCACTAGAATTAAGAAGCCAATTAAACTCGTCTTGTAAAAATTGTGATTTGTAGGCAGCCTGCTTTGAACGTGTACATTAAATATGTTAGCTGATTTAGCTGAGGACCAAGGAGTTACACTAATCACTGTCTACTTTATATTCTATAGGCTTATTCCACAGCTGACAATGGCCTCAAACCCAACTTCCCTGCACTTCCACCACACTATCAAGACCTTCTTATCCAGCAAAGGCCATTTCCTCTCCCTGTGGAAGAAACTAGCTGATGTCAGTGTAATTGTAGCAGCCTTGATCAATGCTCATTTGCTTCGCGGTATGTTGCCCTCTCTCTCTCTCTCCCTCTCTCTGGCTCACTATGTCGCTCTCTTGCACTCTCTATCTATCTCTCTCTCTCTCTCTCTCTCTCTCTGTCTGTCTTTCTGGCTCACTCTTCCCAGTCAAACTCCAGCCAGTCATGCATCATTCATAAGAAGTGGAAAGGTCACCTCAGCAACTTTTGGGGCTTCTTCACCTCAAGGCCAAGGCTATCCCCACTGTGCCCCATGGAAGTGATGCTGCACTGTTCTGTTGTAGACGCTGACAGGGTGTTGTGCTGCCTGCCTGCATGGTGAAACACAATTTACTGTGGAAAACACAAACTAAGGAGGTTAACTGTAAGGTTAAGACTTTGCAAGCGATGTACTTACACTGCCACATATCTGTGTCAACAAACTGATATTTGATATTTATTATATAAATATAACCTGCACTTGGAATATATATACTCTAACACAATGAACACTAAACGTGTAAATATATCTAATATACTTTGCATCAGGCTGAGGCAGAGGGATAGAAACTGTTCCATACCCTATAATATTGGATAAGGAGTGTGACATGCAGTATGTACAGTGTGATGATGTTCCATTCAGGCAGTGTTTGGTGTAATGTCTGTTAAAGGAGCACTTATAGATCATTTAGTGGCCAAGAAAAAAAGCGGTTTGGCTTCAAACATTCCTCATCTGAAACATGACAACACAACCAACCCCTTCTTTGCATGAACATGGGTGAGCTCATGCATTTAGTCTTGTTCACCACACAGCTCGGTCACCCCCGCCCCCGGGAGGAGAAACGTGCTGAGCCTGGGGTTCCCGGGGGCCGGGGGCTGGGCCCGGGCCCGGTCTCCTGTCTGTCCTGTGGGCCCCAGGCTGGGGATGCCGGGGGACTATGGTGGGTTGAGTCAGCCAGCTCACCCCACCACCTGTGTGGAGAGGTGGGCACCGAGCAACAGAGCAGCCACAGGGCCAGCTGGCGGTGGTTGGGTCCCCCTTACCCCCATGCCCAATCCCCCTTCATTGCTACAGTTCACATTTCATTGATTCTTTCATTGATTGAGTATAATGTACATATATTGACGCAGTACTGATAACATTTTAGGTGATAGCATAAATATAATATGTAAAACATTTTACTTGTATGTACAACTTTAATATGTGTGTGTTTTATACAGTATATATATACACACACCCATACACACAAACAGTATACTTGTTTTTGTTATACATGTGATGCGATTTCTTTTAAGAGGTCACGCACACGCACACACACACACACACACACACACACAGCTGATTTATTTATGTTGATCAGCTATAACATGTTTGTTTGCAGCACATTTTTAAAGAAATTCACCTTTGCAGGGTTGGCTAGCCCTAGGCTTCCAACACATGGGAAAACATACAGTATTGTAATGAAGACACACAAGGCATTTAACTGACTCCATATTTACTTTCATGTGAAGACAGTTTTACACAAAATTATTCTATTTCGTGTCAACACTGATGTGTATAATGTCTTGTTATACTACAGAATATTAGAAAACACAGTACATCTACTGTATGGGTGCGTGGTCATAAGTTTATAAGTTCACCAGAAGATTGTGTGGCTTCTCAGGTTCCTTGTTTGATTAATTGTACTAATGTATATCATATTACAATAACACCAGAACTACCAAGGTGGTCATTTTGACTGTACCATTATGTAATAGCTACAGTATGTTGACATTAAACCCATGATGTAACTACAGGACCATGATTTCTCCTAAATGTGTGTATATTTTACTTTGTTAAATTTTAATTTTAATAAAATTACAAAGCACATACAAGTTTTGAGTATTTTTACCTCGAATGGCCATAACAGTCATATTGTCAGTATGCATTACAGACAGTGCATAATATTATCATTTTTCTGCTCGTGAAGCTGCATCATCGTTGCCTAGCAAAGATTTTTTCTAGTGTTTTCGTTGTCGACAAAGCTAAAACCTAAGTGTGTGGGTGCTGCATGTGGACTGTATAGATTACCTGTGTTGACTGAGTAGCTGATAATAGCCTCAGTGAAATTAAAGTGGTGGAGGGTGTTTCCCTCCAAAATGCATGATAATTTTATACGAATAATTTGCTAAATCGAATTGCTTTCTTGAATTTTCATTATATTTCATATGTCAAAATGACTGTTTTGGCCATTTGTGTATGCCCCAAAAACACATTCATTAGAATTAAAACGTTATGTCCTGATGTTTATTTTTACCGATCCTAACATTACAGGACAATTTATTCTTTGAATGTATTTATTGATTATTTAAATGATATGCAAAACATGTTTAAGCGGTCAGAAAGACAGTTATTGGCAGCAGTTATAGAATTCCGATATAGTTCTAGTGTTAATAATACTGTTTTGTATGTCCCAGTCAATATGTTTGCCCCTGATCCAATAATACTAAGTATCTGCTATATCAAGTTCTGATCCGATACTTGCAGACAGACAGCCACCTAGGGCAGTTGTACCATTAAAACCCTACCTTGGTGGTCCTGCACAGATCATTAAGCAGACCAATGCACTGCCCTCTGCCTTAGACAGTCAGGTAATACATTGGTGAAAGCATTCCCGTATTTTAAAGATTACACATATTTCTCCCAAACAAAGCCTACAACTAAGGTTTTAGGCCTAGATCATAACAAAGAGCACATTCACGGAGCTCTGTGCTACTGACTGGAGACTGCCTGCAAATCTACGTTGTTCCCACGAATCAAGGTTGTGATGGTCAGTGGTCCTAACTCAGCTTGTGTTTCTAGTTGTCCAAGCTCCTGAAGTACCAGCAAGTAAACGACTTGGATGGAGCTGTGTCAAACCTTTTCAGCACAAGTGTAAATGACACATACGCCTACATGCCATTAACTAACTAACAAAGTCAACATGAGCAAGAGGAGAGTGGATGTTATTGGTGCTATAAACATACTAGTCAGTAGCCATTTGTAATACATATGACAGAGAGAAGCCTGTATTTTCTGTGGCTGTTACGCAGGCTTAATACTGAGCAGGATGGATATATGGGTGATGCATATATGTTGGACACTGTGTCTCAGTCTGTCCATCACGCTCTGCCCAACCCTCTCTCCAACATCATGATCATCTATGTGCGCTTGTCTCAAAGGGCTTTACAAGCCCACGTTTCACATGGAAACAAACAACACCCCTGTAACATGCTTAACATGATTTCCCCATTCTGTGTTTCATATGGGTCCATAAAGGTTTCCACTGTCAATTGAAATGCATATTATTGATGTTTTAAGAGATATTTTATGCAAAGATCAAAGGAAGAATGAATGAGTAAAATTGACCAAATATGTATCTGTATATTTAAATAATGAGAATATTGATCTAATTTGAATGTATCTGTAGTTGCAATATCATCTGTACTTGTTGATTAACTAATACAATTTCACATTCATTAGGATTTAAATGTCCTGATGTGTATTACCTATCCTAACATTACAAAAACATGTATTCTTAGATATTATAAAGATTATTGAAATGATATGCAAATAATGCATGGTGAACAGTCAATGACTGCTACTGTATGGCCTAGTTGCTATAGAAATCTGGTAGTTCTAGCGTTAATGAATTGGATGAATGGTGGCATTAAATATAACGCAATAATAGTAATTTCGCCTGCAATAAGAAAACAAATCATCTCCTTAGTGCAGTTAGTGGCCCCAGGACCATGAAAGCCGAGGTAGCAAATTAGTATCTCATTACCCAACTGCATTACGCGGAGTAAGACTACACAATGAATGATGAAAAATCCCACGTATTGTTTTTTTATTTTTTTATTCATTTAGAATTTCATTCTCAACTCAAAGGAGCAAAACACAAAGGGCAGGCAGGTAGGTACAGAAGCGTTATGTAAATGACTTCCACTGTGTCCACGCTGGATTCACGTGTATTTAAACATGCCTGCTGCTTTTCTTCTTGCAACATCTGCTGGCGCCTGCTCATTAGCCTGGCAAAACAGCTGAGGCGGGGCGGTGTTGCTATGGTTCTGAGATCAGTGGACGGTGTGTGTCGCGCGCGTGCTGTCGCTCTATGATCAGCGTACAAAGGCAGAGCATGAGTCACATGTGACCAGTGCATTTGTAGGTGGTGGATGCACTGCTTTGGCATGAAAGGTGTTTGTGGTAGTGCTTGTGCGTGTGTGTGCGTGTGTGTGGGCGGGTGACGTCGCCACATGAGAGAGCAATTGGTAAGGCATCACAACAGTTCAATCAACACACACCACTAACAGTTGCATGAGCTCTAATGGTATCTCCCACCTAGTCCATTGTCTAACCCTCTCTCTCTCCCCCCATCAGCCCTTTTTTGATCAGTTCTCCATTCTCAGACATCATCTTCTTCTTCAGTTCCAACCCTCCCCCCAACATTCTTCCTTGGACCTCCACAAGGCTTTGATCAGTATCGCAGACTACATCCTCTCTTCATTCTCGTCCTCTTTCATACCGCTAAAAAAGCGGGCATCCTCTGTTAAATCCCTTTATCACCCTTCTCCCCCTCTGCTTGTCATCCTCCATTCATCTCACCCTCTTTCATTTTCTTTACACAAGACAGAATAAGTTACTATGACATTCAGCCAACTCCTGATAGCTACTGCCTTTCTCATCCCTTCACATAAGACATAGGTCATTACAACAAAGACCTGACCCGAAACCATGGTCAGACATCACCCGTGGCCAGGGAGGATACGTATAGGACCCTGGAAGCTGGGAGGAGTCACAGAGGCCACATATTCAGCAGGGACACTGCACTGGCTGAAGATCATTGAAGACCAAACAGGACATGCTTCTTTGGACAAATGTCCAGGTTCACAGCCCCCTACATCTTTCTTAAACATGTGTGTATATATATTGTGTATATATATATATATATATATATATATATATACACAGCATCTTGCCTCATTAAAGAGAGCAGTAGCCATAGAAGCAATGTGCAGAGAAAGAAGGGTAAAAGGGGTGATGATACAAGTTGGGTGAAAGACTATTATAATCATGAGGTTCACAGGTTGTGACGTTTGCAATTGGCTCCTCAACCAAAACATCCCATAGAGACTGGAAGCCACATTATGTCAGGTGCATGCAAGACACCAGACAATACAGTTCAGACTAGAAACAGAAGACAATTGACGGAGGGAAGGTGTGAAAACATAGAGGCCAGACACAGAAGGGCCATTTCCTCTGAGGTCTAAATCTGACAACACATGAAAAGTGGTAAAACCACACTTTGCTGACAGAAACATAATTTCCTTAAAGAGAAAGATCGCTCAACATGGGCGCCGCATACCGCATAGATTTCCCACCATGCCGCTGCACTCACCATTTGAACTTTCACCCTGTTGGACGCAGAGGCTTTAGCTTGCACTTAAGGGGAATACAGCTATGTGATTGCAGTTATACGTTTGGCTACACATCTCTGTGATTCTCACTCAATCAAGCTATGTATTTCAAATGCAGATGATGACATTGTGACGGTTGAGCCGGGCTCTCGGCGCTAGCAACCTTGCGCCTAGCACAGAGCAGCGCTCGTTATGTGCTGTCAGCTTGACCCTGAGCCAAGCACGGCTCCTTCCTGTTGGGTGGAGACGTGGGCCCTGCATATGCAGCCTCTGCAGAACTCAAGGTGAGCAATTTCCCAGATGTTGTACGTGCTGCTACGAGCAAGTCTGCCACTTCCCAGACCTGGCCCTGTCAGAGCAGAACCTCAAGGAATGCTCCATCCTATCTTAACACGGAAGCTCTTTATGTTTTTCATGGCAAACTGATCTGAGATACAACAGGTCAGATTTCTCTCTGCTGGCTCGTCAAATACTCATAGAGCCTACACCTCACACACACTACCACCCACAGATGCTGGCTACAGTACCGTTTGTCCTCTTCTCATAAGACGGTGGTTGCAGTTCATTGGACTGGCACAGGATCATCTTCTTACATTCTCACCTCCACACAATAAGCAGAACCTCAGCAGAGTCTCAACTCATTAAACCAGCTGGTTCAGCTTTTTAAACTACAGTGAAAGAAATCAATGAATACCTATGTGTAAACTGTTACTAGTTACTAACTATGCTATTTAAAATGTGATCAGACATGTATGTCTCTGTGCTTAATACAGGCATATTATGCACATGTCATAAAAATGCTAATCTATAGCATGGGTATTGGTGTAAACCTGTTAATCTTTTCTGCAGGCACTGTTTAGGTTTGCATCTCAGCATGGTGTGTTGAAAACTTCAAACCACGTTACAGCTTACAATAATAATGAATATTATTATCGATAGAGTGATTATGAGATGTGCAAGTTACAACATACGCCCCCATACGGGTTTATTTAGAGACATGCCTATTAATAATATGGGACCATTATATTGTCACTAGTGAAATGACATTCATATATTCATTCAATAACCAGAATCTCTGCCCACCACAAGCTGATAACACATAGCAAAAGTTAGGATTATGTTGTGTAGTGTGATCTGCACCACATTTTTAGTGTTACTATTTACAGAGCCAGGGCTGTGTAGGCTACAAACATAAGATTTCATCCAGCTGACCAATGAGATATTGTGAATTTGACAGTGCAATCGCTTACTAGCTATTGTCACATTACAATGTAGCCTACAATTTCTTGATTTAGTTTTTTTTGTCACCTCACTTGCTTACCTGCTAGATGGCAAAGTATAGGCTAAACAAGCAGAGATGTCTGAGGGCATTACCAAAACAAAACAAAAAAATCAAAGGGCTGTGGTGGGCTGAAGAGTTCTGTTCTGAGATTTAAGTCGCACATTTGTGAAAAAAACTAGGACTAGCTTGTAAAGTCACAAAATTGCACGAAAAACTTGGAAATACAGTTCAAGACGTGTTCCTGCCACCATAGTGTTTACTTTGATTGTTTGGACAGCAAGACATATTATTTGCCACGACTTAATTTGCTATGATCCAAATCGTATATTTTTTCCTCTACTGTAACCATTTGGTCCCTTAGAATTTGCATGCATCTGCCCAAAATTAATTATGCCGATATTTCTACTTAATACAACTACATAATATTAGCAAATCATTACAGTGGTAACTACCTGTCTCGGTACAGCTACTAAGATAGCCTAGCTGTTGTACTAGCCTTTCTGGTGTTGGTCCGTTGAAAAGGCATTCTAGAAAGTAATTCAGCGTCAGGTCCTCTTCATGTGATATCTTAATTTCACACAAAAATATTGATCTAAAATTGTATATTTAGTCCACTGATATTTTGTTTCATTTATCTTGATTCTCTATAGCCTAGTAATATTGAGCCATCAAGTCCTACTGTAGCGGTGGGTAAGCTACAGTATGGTAGCCTACAACAATTTGTTTGGCGGTAAACTCAGCATGCGAGTCACAATCAACGTACAGCAGCAGCATAACTCACAATTGGGGTATTCTGATTTAGTCGAATGATGTTCACATCTTGCAGAACGCCCCCCTCCATTAAAAATCCAAATTTGAATGGCTAATGAATCAAACACGTCCACATTCACTCAGTGTTGACCATTAAAGATACTGGTGGGGTAATCAATTTGCTTATTGATGGGCCGCACCATACCACAGTTGTAAAGATACAACATCCCCCCCGCCCCCTTCCCAGAGGAGACAATATTTATTTCTTCTCTCTTGCTTTCTTTCGATCTCTCTCATGCTCTCTTTCTATCTCTTGCTCACGCTTGATTTTCAAGGAGATTTCACTTTTCCAGGAGAATGTATACTATTTGCAGGCATCAGGGAGGGAACTTCTGGGATAAATTGAATGTCTGATATAGCCCTTAATCACATTACAGTCTCAAAGGGCGATACTGTGCAGTCCATATTTCAAATGGACACAAACAACACCCCCTAAACCTGCTCCTCCCCCCGGGCAAGGACCAACTTCCATTAAAAACACGTTAGGAAAGAAAGAAACATTGAGAAGAGACAACAGAGAAAGGAATCCACACTACCACCACACCATGTCCATAAGTGTAGTTTTTGGATGTTTAGAGAGTACACATTGGAACAGCTTTAAATGGTTGTCCCTTTCTATGGATATCTCAATTATCTCTCCTGACAAAGTACTCAACTGATCAGAAAATAAAGCATTTCCATGTTAGTTGAACAATTAACATTAGATGGATGGAATTGTTATTTACTTAGTAAACCAAGTGACTTGGTAATTTATCAGTATCACGACTGTTTACATCCACAATATGCCTATGGATATAAACAAAAATGTTACCTGAAAGACTCACTCTTGTGTGTGAACTCTCACTCCTGTCTCTCGCTGTCTTGTGAGATGGCTAACGTTTTCTCCAAGTTGATTCGTTAGTCGTGTCCTGTCCGTTATTAGGCAAAATTCAAATATCAATGATTAAGTTTTCATTGTCTTATACTAATAATATCCATTTACAATGGACACAGGTTTAATAAAGTAGCATAAATTGTGCAACCACACAGATTTGAGCTCAGATGATGATCTCTGGTGATGAATGGCATGAACTACAAAAACTATAAAAACTCCTGTTAATTCTTTGGCAGGTTCAGAAACCTGTTCTGTTTGTTGAAAATTATAAAACAATATTGTTTGGTAGCAGGCTTGGCGCTTTTCCATTGCGCTGCATATTACAGTAATTTAACTAATTACACAGAGCCTCGTAAATCTAAATCAAAGCATTAACATTTTGAGTAAAGCTTTTGTTGTAATGACAAGATCATTCCCCCAACGCAGGTGATCCTTTACAGTTCTATGAACATGGAAGTCAGCTACCTTTGCCAAATACGATCTTTGCAGAACCAAAGTAGTGTTATTTTTAGGCAATTATTTCACAACTTGTATTACACCTCAGAACTGAGGTCTGTACCTCTGTGACCTCAAAGGTGGGTACAGCCATGCGCACACAAACACACACATATACACACACATGGTATGTCCCTTGTCAGTTTCAACACAAAAGAAAGATAACAGAGCCTCCTGACGTGCAAATGTTTAAAAGTAAAAAAAAAGTATACACACAGCTAAAACTGACAGCACAGAGAATCACATTATTGTGTGTTGGGCTTGGGGGTAGGGTGAATGTAATGAAGCGTGCCAGGCAGGTTCTAACAAGCTCCATGTCTCGCAGATCAGAGATACCAGATTTAAGGTGAACTCTTGTTAGACGGGAGAAAGAGCCTCTCTGGGGGTTTGACTCTAATCTAACCTGTCTGCCTGACTGCCTAAACAGACTGTACAAATGACCACTCACCATCCACGCATAGTCTGACCTGCTTTGTCATGTACTTCTCTGCTCTTTTCATTTTAACTCAGTAGCTGTACCTCCAAATGCCTTTTTTTAACCAATATCTGTTGGTACATGGATATTCCATGCTCATCTGTACACCAGCTAGAAGACTGGAAGTGACAGCGAAGAAAGCTATGGTATAACAAACACCTATATTATTTAAAACTTTGGAGATCCAATAAGGCACTGCCGGTTAAAGCCACTTCAATACATTAACTTTGTTTCAGCGAGTCTGTTAGTGCTGAATGAAAATGTTGTGGAATAAAAACAAACAAAAGAACACACGGTATTATCCATGTTGGTTGCCAGTTTGTATCTATAGTAAAGGATACATTCTGTTTTAAATTGCTATTGCTAAGATGAATGTTGTAATACTGTACGAATATGTTGTCCCTTATCTGTTTCAATGTGCTACATTTTTTCAAATGTTCTAACTAATAGTGTGATATCTTGGCCAGGTCTTCAAAATATACTATATGTTACAGTAAGCTACATGGTGTACAGTATCGTGTAGCCTAGAGCTAAAAAGGAGCACTTTTCACGAAAAAACAAACGTTACAACTATGAATAATGCTCCAGGCAGATTTTGAAGCACCACAGGCTAACCCAGTGTGATTTGGTGTGTGATGGACATGGCACACTGTGTTCTCCTCAGTGACGGCTTTAATAGCCTAGGTAAATTAAAGGTATCTAAGTCAATCATTCTAGACAAAGCTTGTCAATCAAAATAAAATAACCAGAATCTCTGCCCACCACAAGCTGATAACACATAGCAAAGGTTAGGATTATGTTGTGTGGTGTGATCTGCACCACATTTTTTGTGTTACTATTTACAGAGCCAGGGCTGTGTAGGCTACAAACATAAGATTTCATCCAGCTGACCAATGAGATATTGTGAATTTGACAGTGCAATCGCTTACTAGCTATTGTCACATTACAATGTAGCCTACAATTTCTTGATTTAGTTTTTTTTGTCACCTCACTTGCTTACCTGCTAGATGGCAAAGTATAGGCTAAACAAGCAGAGATGTCTGAGGGCATTACCAAAACAAAACAAAAAAATCAAAGGGCTGTGGTGGGCTGAAGAGTTCTGTTCTGAGATTTAAGTCGCACATTTGTGAACAAAACTAGGACTAGCTTGTAAAGTCACAAAATTGCACGAAAAACTTGGAAATACAGTTTTTTAAGACGTGTTCCTGCCACCATAGTGTTTACTTTGATTGTTTGGACAGCAAGACATATTATTTACCACGACTTAATTTGCTATGATCCAAATCATATATTTTTTCCTCTACTGTAACCATTTGGTCCCTTAGAATTTGCATGCATCTGCCCAAAGTTAATTATGCCGATATTTCTACTTAATACAACTACATAATATTAGCAAATCATTACAGTGGTACGGTAGAATGCCTGGCCTATAATAATACACCCTTATGGCATTTGGAGACTGAAAATACTCAATCATTTATCACAGGATGTAAGTAATTCAACAATTACCAATGATGTTACTGTGGTTAGCGACTTATTTGAACAGCTGCTATCTATCTAGCTTGAGTGCTAATAGTACGTATGTGCTAACAGTAACATATGTTGTGTTTTAGAGGCACTATAAGCTATGATGGCCATATGCCTTTTCTTATCTTTAAAACAGCCATACCACGCAAGTTCAATTAACATACCCTTAAGTAACAAGCTCGGAAGTTTAGCTTGGATGTAACAAGATTGTATTACCATCCTGCATTTTTCTCTTTACAGGTCACAACACTGGTTGTCGAAACTCATATTGCCTCATACATTAAAGATGCAGAGTTCAGTTGTATATTATTGACTAATAACTATGAAAGAAATGTGTTGTCGTTATGGCTATGTAATCCTAAATTGTGCATTGTAGTCTTAAATTCAGCAATATTTAAACAAAGACCCAAAGAACCAAAACTGTGAAAAAGTCAGTTATTACAGGAGGGAAAAATATAATATATACATTTGACATGGTAATCAATTACTGCTTGTTTATTCTGTAGGGACCAAATATTATTAAGAGCTAAGTAAACTGTTACCATCTTATCAAAGGAGGTAGACTGTCCTTGAGCGGCTGGCAGAGAGACAGTGGTATGGTATTACTGTAGTTCCTGACCCGGTCTCATGCTTCGTGAAGGCAGCAAGTCCATGTGTTGCTTCACTGAATACAATTGCCGCTGGCCTTGCTGGTATTTTCAACTGTGCAATACAAGCAGCCTATGTCGCATGATTATTACGTCATGACAAACAGTCTTTCAAACTGGCTTTATTGACATTGTTAGAAAAAATATATGTATATAAGCACCAAGACAATTTTATTAAGCACCATGTGAACCAAGTGCGGCACCTGAACACATTTTTGCGAGCAGTTAAACCGCTAATAATTTATGAATGTGGTGTGTATTGCAGTTGTTCCAATAGGCTGCAGTGTCACCCGTCACCACACGTCTCGGCTGCTTCAAGCCTATAGAGTCAGACTCTGGCGGTTATACCTACTCCACGGAACATTGGATGTTGATTGGATAAAGATACTTAGAGGCAGGGCAGTCAGCTACTGTAGCATATACTTTGGTAAAGTTTGAAATTCCCTCCTCTCTCTTTCTCCCTTTGGTGGTGCGTCTCCCAATCGCCCTAAGGAACAAACCGTCTCTGGTTATCCTCGGCCATTAAGTCGCTGACTTGCTTCCTCTTTCTGCCCTCCATAAAAGGATTTGACTGACCTTCCAGTGAGTTCACAAACATGCGTGTGAAACTAGCCATCTGTTCCTTCAGGTACAGATTCATGTGTACTTCATGCATTTTTATGTGTGTGTGTGTGTTAGAGAAAATGGGAATTTTATACATTCACAAACTAATAATACTAAATGCTCTGCTGTCAAATAAAAGCGTATTCTGGATGAATATGTCATATGTGTGACTACTGTCTTCTTTATGCTGATGCAGTGGCACTTTTACATATGACTGTCTTTATAGTCATAAACAAGCCCAAATGAATGGTCTTGGCATGCTCATATATAGTAAATACAGTAACTGACAAACCTATGCACAGAGGCACACACACATGCACGCACGCACACATGCACACACACAAGCTGTACATGCCCAAGCAGACAGTACAGTTTTTATTGGACTCTACCTGCCCATTTAGCTACATCGCTCACTCCATTGAGCTCCACTCCTCCCTCTGTGATAGAGCAGCACAACATTGACTCTGCCTTTAATAATAATTGCAGTGTGTGTGTGTCTGATATATGTGCGCGTATGCCTCTGTGATATTTACTTGTGCGTCTGTTCCTCGTTTGCATGTGTTTGCGTGTTCATGCCCTATAGTATATTTCCAGTGAAGTGTGTGTGTGTGTGTGTGTGTGTGTGTGTGTATAGTGTCAGTCTGTACACAGTGTTGTAGTTATAGTACCAGTGTCACGCCCACGTCCCGGGGCGGGGCGGTGCCAGCCTCTCTTGCACGCTCCCGCTCCCCGGAGTACTAATCACT
>JAODOY010017678.1:0-26017 GCA_025399855.1 Forbesichthys papilliferus | reverse complement strand
GGCCTGGCTCCAGACGGGGGCCCCGGGCTTCCTCCGGGCAGGGTAACCTCTCCTCTTGAATGATCTTTCATAGGGGTTTTCTGAACAGCTCAAATAACTTGTTCAAATAACATTTTGTTCGAAATGGAATGAATGGTTGGTAGGCTAGCTATTATAATAACATGAATTTTAATGACACTTCAGTTAGCTTTTTTAGCCTAAGATTGAAAAACATGTCACCATGCCATTAGATTTAGTTGGATAGTGTTAACTGACAAAATGTGTAATGTTTTCTGCATAATATTTGGTGGCTGCATGCTGCTGGTTACAGCTGACCTCTATATGGGGTGTGTCGGTGGAAATTGTTCTTGGATGAGTGAGTGCCATTATGTAAATCAGTTGTAGCTGTAGTTCGATGATCATAGGAAGAGCTGCATATACTCTTAGCACCCTGCTGTCTCCAAAGGTCTGAAGCAAATCCTTGGGGAGCAGAACGCTGGGCACAGCGACCTTTTGTAAAGTAACCAGAGGGCAAGGGCACATCTGATTAGCTGTTGGATACATTCTCTATTTCCGCCTACGTGTTGAGTTTGGGGTACACTAATGGGTTTTTCAAAAGATCATACTGCTAGATTTATCCTGAGACACTTTAGTCTTATTATCTTCCATATATCTGATCTGCTATGATCTTCTACAAGTCTGAATGTAAGTGTATGAATGCTTGATGCACTCTTATGTTGTAGAGGCCTGTCAAACCATATTGCTCACAACAGTATCACAGAGATTAAAATGTACTCAGCAAACTCAATAGTAAACATTTGCATCTAGCCAAAAAGCGAGACCGAAAACACCAGCATTTGATTTGCAGGGAATCTCAGATTACTTTCAAAGTGGATGGGCAGTGTTTATTAAAAATGTTTTTTGAGGACAACCACATCCACTGATGTATGGGATACAATTGCAAATACAACCAATTGAAAAAGGAAATAAAAAGAGGGGATCACCGCATCACTAAATTCCAAACAACTCTGACAAATTAGACAAGCTCTCATTTTCTCTGTTTGTGTGAGTATCAGCACAGATGGCTATTAGTGTTATCCCTTTGCAGACTTAGCTGCCCAAAGGAATTATCATTGGATGAGGCATCAAAATGTCTTCCGTTCCTCCCACCCCAATGATTTCACATTCATCAGTGGAGGAAATGGAATTAAAGCCCTGACAACTTCATAATAAGGATTTGGTTGGGGAATAAAGGACATTTTTGGGTTGTAATGAGTTCCCATTATTCATAAACCATAATTATAGGTGAAGGTGTGAAAAGGAATAATAACGATAAGTATATAGCTCACCAACAGATATAAAATAAAAAGGTTAATAAAATGTATTGTTGCCACCAGCCCCCTCCCCCTTATTTTATTAAGATACCAATTTCTAAGAGCAAAACATGAATGTTCGATGGCATGTAAGAACCTTGTTTGTTTCGGCATATACGTGTTTTAGCCGCCAACATTTTTTAGCAGCATCTGAGTTAGACGGTTCAAAATTTTTAATTAGGTGTTTGTTCAAAAACATGGACTTCTTTTAAGGGCCCAACTTGTGACAGCAAAACAGCGTTGTTAATTATTTTTGTAAAGTTTCAAAAGATTTTTTTTCTTACATGTTATTTATTTGTTTCTTCCCCTGATATCCAAGAGCCCTGCTTCATCTTGTCAAATGTGGTCTATGCATATGTATGGCTTGAAGTTGTTTGGCTTTCTCAATATGTTTATTTTTAACTCTTTTTAGCTTTACTAATAATCTGTGTTTTCCGAAGTAGATTTTCTTGATGTTCGAAATTATAATGAGCTTTATGTTTCTAGGACGCCATCGGAAATGAGGCTTCAGTCTCAGTAGGATGTTTGAAGCACTCATCTGGTGTACAGTATTTATTTATTTTTATCTGAATGTAATAACAAAGCAGATTATGATAGACAGGAAGAAAATAAACAATGGAGATTGGAGACCACTTGAGTGCTTGGAAAAAACAACAACACAAAAACAAAACCAAGAAAAAAAAAAGAATAAATCTAAACAAATATTTCCGAGCACAACTTCTCAAATGTTATTCCGGTTAGAAAAGAACAGTTTGTATTTATTTATTTAATTATTTTCTGTTGCTGTCTGTCTTCAACAGTTCAAATAGATTGCTAATTGAGAGTTCTGTTTTGATTAATTTTAGTATTATTTCACTGAAATATTGTAATTGTCACCTTAACAGTTCAAAGTACTGTAAGAAGGTTTACTCTTGGCAAATGTGTTGACGATACAAGTATCCCTTTTCCATATTTAGCTTTTTTTAAGGTATATTTTACACAGAAACATTTCTAGGATTTGGTAAAGACTTGTGAATTCAGTCATGAATTTTGAGGAATTCATTGTTATGAGGGTAACCACTTCGTTCCTCTTGCTGTTGCAGCATCTTCCATCAAAATGTGTTACCATGCTTGAATTTAAAATGCCTAAGGACATGTTTTATTTTGCGGGCGTGGGGAAAATGAAACCTATATTAGTTGTTAATGAAACATACCTCAGATTAATTATAAAAATAAATGTGCATATAGCGTATCTGTAGAGTCCCTAATCTTATTGTTATCTCAAATAAATGTGTTCTTGCTACTACCCTGAAAAACAAAATTGTTTTGCATGCATGTTGTAAGAAAATACATGAAATACACACCAAATCAATCAAGATACTTTGTAACGCATTTGACAAATGCATAGGCTACCACGACAAGCTACAGTATAATTATGCAATGTTTTTCTGTAACCCATGGATGCATCTTTTCTACCATAATAGGCGTGTTTGCCTTGCTCATATGTTATTGTAACCCACCATATTTCCTCCAACATTCAAACCATAATAGAGCAGCGAAAAGGCATCTGTGACAAGCCTGCTGCCTAGAGTCAGACATCTTGAGTTGCAGATGGGGAAGGTGCTCCTCTTATGGCGCTAAATAGAAGTTTCCTGTGGAGCTATAGAGGGAGGTGGTGTCCCTAGCTGCCCTCTCCTAGAGTCGCTCCCTCTGTTACCAGTTAGCCATTTTGAGTTTTCACAGTCCTAATGGATTGATCAGCAGGTGAATTGTGAATGTGGACACTTGAGTTATCCCTTTTAACATGATGTGCTAAATATCTTCTGTGAGGTAGCTGTTATTAGTATTAGTATAGAAGCAATAATGTCAGTTTATACTTATTAAGCTTGCATAATGAAGCACATTAAGTGGCTATTACAATAATTAATGCGACAAAATCTACTGTAAAGAAGGCATTACATTATTTCCACTGATAAAGTCCTGCAGAAAGTCTTTCTATTTACTTGATCTCACTGCCTGTTCAATATTTATGAACCTCTGTACCTTGTGATCTGTTAATGTTTAAAGCTATACTGCACATAGTCCCTCTAATTCAGGAGCCTGTCAATGAAAGTATCCAGTGGTGCAAAGATGTCAATATAAAAACCAATGTTCAACTCCAAATTTCCCAAAGAAGCTCTTCTGTCGATTCACTGCCCCTAAAAGCAAATGTTACTGCTCTGCCTGACGAATTATTAATCGTATCCTCTCAAATATTTTCTCTTCCCCAGTGCAGCAATGGCCTCTGTTTCATTTCTATGTCAGGCATGGGCTGCCATTTGCAGACTGCAAGAGCAAATGTTAATTTGCCCCGTGTGCATTTCTGGACCTGAGGAGCCATAGGGCTGGGCACAAATGTAGCTGCAGGGAGGGTTTTCATTTGACTTGGGTATTTACATAAGGTAATGTGATTGAGTTGTTCCCATAGATTTATTCTATACCTCAAAAACCCTAGGGTAAAAGGAAGGAATGACAGGCCGTGTGTGTGTGTGTGTGTGTGTGTGTGTGCGAGCGCGCACATGCAAGCCTTGTGAAAGAGCTTATTGGTGTCACAGCAAGCTCTTGCCCTCTGTCCTTCAATGGCTCCCGCTCATAAAGGTGGCAGTACCCACATAGAATACCTCTAATCAGGTTTATACGATAGCTCACCTGCTTTCCTCTCTTTCAGGCCACAGATGGTGGCAGTTTAACTAGCATGAGCTATGTGCCTGTCTAGAGCCTACTGGCGTTGGTGTGGAAACAGGTCATTTGCATCGGCACAGGAATGTTGGATGACGTATTTGCACAAAAGGAGTAGTTGGCCACCATAGCATGGTTGACTAACCTAGATACAACAATTTGTGTGCGTGTGAGCCCAATTGTCCAATTGTGTGCCTTGAAATCACAACCTTGTGGATGCACAACTTCTGCAAAAAGTAGTTCCTCTAAACTGTTGGATTTCAGTGTGGTTACAGGCAAACGTATCATACTGCTCAGGTATTATGCACATTTAAACACTAGGCTACATAATAAAATACCCTGAAGAGGTTTTATAAATACAATCATATGTATCTAAAATGCAACTACTTGGGGTCCCAGTAGAGAATATATGGGGGGAAAATGCAATAGGCAATACTGTCTGTGCAGTATGTTCACATATGGAGTCAATTCAAAACAATAACATGTCCACTACACATGCAGGGCTATGCTCCAGAACATCCAGTACGTTATAATTGGCAAGATCACATACTGCGGCAAAAGCTCATTTTATCAGTTTGCTAAAAGCCGGGCAGGCAAGAAGCTCACAGCAGACATGTATTTACCTGATGGCTACTAACTAGCTAATAGCTAATGCTGACATCATCCGCTATTGTGGTAATTAAACATTTTAAATAGCTTCTGTCCAAATATATGGTCATGATTACTGAAAATAAACTTGTTTTTGTGTGAGCACGATACAGTACAAACTGGTAAAACTGTGGACAAGTCACTGGAACAAAATGAGGAGACATTGCAGCCATTGGCAGCGGCAGCCCTCTGGGGAAGTCCAGTGGGGCTCATTTAGGATTTTCTGAAACAGTCTGCGCGGCAAGAAGCAGTGGGGAGCTGGAATGAAAGGGTTGGAAAGTGTTGAAATGTAAAAAAAAAAAAGAAAAAAAAAAAAGTAAATTAACTAGGGCACGTAAATTAATTAATGAAAGTTTTGCCCGAGTATTAAGCCACTGTGTCACGGCTGTTGGGAAAACGTGCGCACAAGTTGGGGCTGTTCAATTTAACTTAGACACGGGTAGAAACGGTAACATGCGCCAGATGGGCATTTCCACAGTTGAATGTGCTGGAGTGCGAGCTTGAATATCTTCTTCTGCAAAGCGACTGGTTGTCTGATCTAAAGCTAAGTGGTTTTACACGGTGTAACAGAGGGGAGGGGAAAAGAGCGGGGAAAACAGGTCAGTTGTTGACATGGACGAATGGTAGATAACACAGCAGTACAGGCTATAGTGACCCAGATAGGACATAGTCCAGAGCTAGAACGCAGACACAGAAACACACAAACACACACACACACTATACTATGTACGTGCAAATGGCCACACAGGCTACTTCATAGAGACGTAGCCTATATTCAAGTTAAGGTGTGTGTGTGTATGTGTGTAGGTTTGTGTGTGTGTGTGTCTATCCATTGTAAGTATAATTACGAGCAGCAGAGAGATAATACTAACTTGTAGGTGCCAGTTGGAATGCTCATTAAAAACCATTTAGGACAGACGAAACCTGCAATAATAAACTTAAAAATAAAAATACAAGAAACTGCGTGAGTTTAAGGACTCTCCTACCACATGGTGGCGCTGGTGTATCAACGATTGCAGCTGCGCAACAGCCTACCTCTCTCTTTCTCGTTTCTTCCACATTCCCTTTCGTTTCACCCACTCACCCAACACACACACGCAACTTATTTTACAACCCCCCCCCGTTACTAACGCTCAATCATCCCTCCCTTAACAAAATGTGAGATGAGGTGAAATGTTATGGCAAATTAAGCAAAATTAAGACAATAGAGCGGCGCCACTCACCTGGGTCGCACGCGACTTCATTGCGAGCCGGCTGACGGAGCCCCCTCCTCCCCCCTCCCTCCAGCAGATGGACGTTGGTGATGAAGCCCCAGCGTGGAGGACGGCGCCTGATAAGGACATTACCATTCCTCCTTCTATATACGCTTTGTTTTCTCCTCTTTGGCACCACTTCTTATGCCCCCTAACTTACCCTAACCTCCCTTCACTTCTGTCTTTTCCTCCACTTCTCCTCTCTCTCCTCTCCCCCCCATCTCTCTCTCCCCCGCCTTCTCCCCTCTCCCCCACACACACATCGGTGCGGAGTCTTGTCATTTCCTGAAATCCTGGAATCCTTTCCCATCTCTCCCCTACCCGGACGTCCATTATCTCCCCCGCCACCTTTCTCGCCGTCGTCTTACCTCCCCTCGCTCTCTCCCGTCCTGCCAACCCCTTCGCCTGGCACCTGTCTTAATTCTTCATGTAGCCCCTCAATGGTGCCACTCATCCCTTGCACCTTCGCTCGCCCCCACCGCCCCCCTATCACACACCCCTGGCTCTCTCTCCCTGCCCTGGCAGTCAGACAATTGTTGGAGCGTACACTGCTAAGCAGCAGTTATCACCGGCTCGCAGAGGTGTGTGTGTGTTGTGTTCGTGAATGAATGTGCTCGGTCCCCCCCATAAAGAGTGCGCAGAGCGCGAAAACACACGTGCCAGCGCCGCTCTACGTGTTTATCTGTTATTCATGTTAGTGTTTACAGCTCGTCTGTTCGCTAAAACAATGCGCAGGCCGTGTCCCACACAGGTTTCCATTTCATTTTGGCTGTCTACACCTCTTTTGCCGGAGTGTAATGTTTATTTGCGACAATGTCGCGGGGAAAGCGATACTGAAAGGCTACGACTCGGCTTATATCGCTTTGCCAAGTGTCTCCAGAGACTAGCTCCTCTGGAGCCATATAAAAGGCATTAATTCCTTTGTCTTCAAGGATTCAAACCCCCCCCCCTTCCCCTCTTTAATTTGTTGGTTCTGTCTGTCATTGGGAGAAGGTTGAAAGAAAAGAATAAAGCCCAGCTGGAATCCTTTGTCTGCTGAAGGTAGATCATGTTGTCGTCGCACCAGGACAATGCACCGTGGGCCTTATGGGTAATGGAGGAAGCGGGGATGCGGGCCAGGCCAGACACACAGGGAGCACAGCCTCCTTGGCCGAGACACACTAAGCCGGCTGCCTCTCTGTCCTGCTCTGTCCCATGCCAAGCGTCCATCCAATTGCAGGGGGATTTCTCTGTGATGTGATACTTTTACGTGTTGTTAATTGCCGCCTGTTTTATCATTGTCTTTTCGTTTGTATTGCTTGTGTTATCTTGCGAAACAGACTGTAGTCATGTTTACTGTAGGTACTGTAAGTGCTACAGAACGTTTAGTCATTGGAACAAGGAATGTATGAAGAACCTTTGAAATGCCTCAGTGATTTTTACTACAGTATATGTGATTCCAAATGCGTCTCCCTCAAATTGTGATATTTATTTCTGGGCTCATCTTGCTGTCTGATTTGAGAACAAGCTCTTATTCAAAACATGTACACATAACATGCTTTTCGCATGTCATCATATGTGTAATGTACAAGCTTCACAATATTTTAATATGTATGTCAAAGTAAAGTTTAATTATTACTTTTGTTTTGATGAGCTGTGTTCCATTTTTATTTGTTTATTAAATGGTGACCCATAGTGCATTTATCTGTGTAATGGATGCCCTAAAGAAACCTTTACTGTAGTGTGAGTTCAGCTTTACAAGTTTGTTTCTTCAGAGCTGCAATTTGAATAACTAAGACATTATTTTTCCTGCAGTAGCACAGAAAATATACAGTACACATGAAATTAACAGCGTGCTTTGCACTACAGAGTGTTACACAAAACAGTCTTCAGCAGTTTTATTGAGCAACTTGAAATTTGATGATGGGAAGATTATCCTTGATGTTTTTTAGTCTAATTTAAAGTTGGCACAGAAGGTAAACATAAAAATGAAGATCACTCAGTTACAATATATGTTAACCTTTTAAAGTTAGGTACAGGCAAACAATGCAAGGGTCTTGCACTGAATGATAGTGCTAGTCATTCTACTCTTGTTTTACACGTTTCTAAGACCAATCAAAATGTACATTGGTCAAACATGTACAGTACTATACTGTAGATGTTGTATATCAATCATCCTGGGTCACCAACATGAATACAGCATTGAGGCCTGCCATTCCAATTGGCCGATCCCAAGTCCCGCCCCTTTAACTTGTCCAACCTTGCTACCGTAACTAGGTTGGACAAACCAGCATACTAAACTAGTACAGGAAAACAGTTGATAAAACTTTCTGTCGGATTCAAAAAACTGTTAATGCAGGACAGATGAAAAGGGCGGGGCTTGGGATTGGTCAATTAGCTAATTTAACTGGCACTTGTATTAATAATGCTTACAGTGAGTAGTTAGTTATGTTAAGTAAAGGTTAGGCTTCTTACTAAATAATGATTACAGGTAGGTCAGGCATTGGACGCACAACCTTATAACTGTGAGTCTGTGTTTTTTGATGAAGTGTATGTTGTACAATCATTGCTGCGTCAATGCAAACCATCTAACAAATAAGAAACCCAGAAAGAAAGAAAGAAAGAGAAACTAAACAAAACTCAAAAGTATGCTTTTTCCCCTGCTCTGCATACGTTTTCAATGCTTTTATTTTCTACTTGCTACATATTGGTTAGGAGCGCCCAGGAGACCTATTAAGTAACCAGTGAAGACAAATACCAGATTTCATATGAGTTCTCAATGTTAAGAACTTAACATTGAAAATACACTATGGAGATGCAAAAGTTTTTGAATACGTGGCTATTTTCCATTATTATTCTTCAGTATTGATCCACTTAGCATTCAGTGTCTACAGCAATAGAGCAAATAACAAGCAATTGTTGTTATTCTGGAGAGGATGTCAGGCAGCTATTGTCACAGTTTCTAATTGCACTAAAACGTACATCTGCTTCACACATTACCATGCTTAATGAAAGTAATTCAATCACACCCAATGAACAGAGAATGACTGACCTTACGATTGTGATCACACAGCACAACAGTATTCTTATCCTGCATATCTGTTCCTCTGTAAGGAGTGGCGAGACTGCAAATAATGACTTATGGTCTCATTTCCTAGCTTGTGGTCATCTGAATTGCTTCAGTGTCTATTTATTTGACTTCTTGAACCCCTTTTCAGTTCATTGAATAACTAACTGAAATTGAGTTTTTGACTCAAAATATAAACTGGTACATGACATTTAGTTAGTCCCACATGGTACATTATGTATTGTTGTGGTTCAAGGGTATCTTAAAGTCTGCGATTTTAAGCAAATACAGTTTTAGTCAAATTCACCAAATATTTCTTCACATTTTGCTAGTTTACCATTCTCTCGGGTACAAAAAAAATAATCCGGTACTTCCACACAGCCATGACTCTGTAAAAAGGAACACAAATACAGTGGGTCAAACACCGCTCACAAAAAAACCCTGGGCTTCACAATGCATTTCCAATTTGTGGGGCGGAGCTTCTGAGGGCGCATCCTCGGGAGAGGTGTTTTGTTTTGATTTGAGTTTGAAGATGGCAAGCATTCTGGAGAATGACAGACCCTGCCTTAAAGCTACAGCTTGATAAATAAAGCAGAACAAAACAAAAAGTATCTTTTAAGTTAAACAAATACAGCTGTTGCAATGCAACACAACAGGCAGCTGATGCTTGGAGAAGCGACGTATCTGTGTGTCTGTGTCAAAGGTTGAACACCGAGAAGCCTATGGTAGAGAGCATTTTTCTCATAGGATTAAGTCTGGATGGCTGGTTTTAAACCTGTCAAAAGAGCAGAGTGAAATCCCTCGCTCACAAACGCTTTATGGTTCTCACTTGAGGTTCTTGTGAGAAAAGGGAGGAGATATTTCTCTTTCATATCCCTTTCTTTACTAAGCATTCTCAACATGGATGAGGAGCACAACTGCATTAAGGAGGATTTGTTGAAGGCTGCCAAGAGAACTGGATTGTGGATATATCAGTTACAAAATTAAAGTTTATTTTTTATTTTTTACACATTTTGGATATATTAAGTGGCTTCAAACTGTCAATTCACTATAGACAGAATACAAAACACGTCGTGTTTACAGTACCTTTTGATCCACGGCACAGTAATTCGAAAGGCATAGTTATAAAATGGGCTCTGACTGTTTCAAGTCAGATGCCAACTCTATTTTTAAATGAACTGTATAGCCAGGTTAGTCCCTATTATAACTTCAATATGGACATCTTATGTATCGTATTCTATTCAAAGAATGATTAGGTTTCCAAATAGCAGTCAAACATAGAAAATAATTAACTAAGGCAGGACTATCTGTGTGTAGCAAAGCTTTGGATATATCTATAATATAATGGTGAGCAACCATGGGGGAAATTGTAGAGGGCAAAAAATAAAAATAATAAAATAAAATAACAAGCAATCATTTTCCACTGGAGAAGCAATTGGAGTGGAATCATCATGTCAATTTTACAAAATTATATTGCTGTTACCCAAGAAGCCCAACTCTTAAGATTTGTCGTTTGTACCATGCAGTGCTATTCTTAATTGCATTTTCTATTTAGAATGTTTACATCTTAATTTAGTATTATTCTTTCATAGGTCATCGTTTGCATCTGCTGTGACAGAATGGAACACCTACAACGTTTCACTTGGTGAAAATACGTCTGTTGCCGCTGTATATTCATGGGATTCGCTCCAGGGATAGTGAGTCCGAAGAGGATGATGATGATGATGATGAAACTGGTAGGAAACTGGTACACCCCAGTGTAACCCTATAGTAAAAGAACTGCAACATGACTGTTTATGCCATATATATGAGGGATGACAGAAAGGACCAATATGAATTATGCTTCATGCACTTGTTGTAATGGGCTTGTTTATTGGATGCTATAGTACAGTATACTCTGGTGTATGAAATATGTTTTATATGCAATGTATGATTTAACATGTTGTGAACAGTGTACCAAACTGGTGATCATATTGCCATGGTTGATGTTATCTTCAGACAAGGGCAGGAATAGCAGGTAGCAATATCGGCATTTAAATAAATAATAAATAATAAATAATGATAATTAAAAAACGGAAAAAAAAAAAAAAAGACAATCAATCAGTTAAAATCAACCATAACCTGCAGGCATACAATGACATTAGGCTGGACAATGTCTGCCGATTCCTCGGCAATTCTATTGTTGACGGAGATCAGTAGCTGCCTTGGCAATCCAAATCCAATAAAGGGGCCGTTATCCTGGCCCCACCCATTAATTGGCAGAACAAAAGTCACCCCCTCATGAACTTGGTCTGGATCGATTCTACCTATTGTTATGATCATGTTCAGATTGGCTTTGTCATAACAAAAGAGGGCAGATGTTTATATTGTGCCTTTCCATTTATTATGAATTGTTGCTCCAGAGCTTTGCTGTCCAAATAGCTATTGATTAGGAAGGGCCGCCAGTCGTTGAGCTTGATTATTCTTCTGAGGACTTGCCTGTCTTGAATCAATACAGCCTCCAGGATGTGAACTGCTCACAGGCTTGTGCGCACAGAAACATGTAGACACAGGTTCTAGCATTCTATCTTTCACTTTTTACACACACGCACATGCACGCACACACACACGCACATTAAACTGTTACCCTGTTTGTGTAGCACAGTGTATGCAAACAACTCTGCAGTGGCTCTTGCAAACTTCTTCTTGAGCCCCAACTTCATGTTCCCAGATGAGTGCGTGCCGCGGGCTGCCTGTTGTAAATAAACCATAATCCAGTACAGTGCGTCCAACCCTGCTGATATGAATCACTGGCTTAGCTTCATCACCAGTGTGGGGAAACATACTCTGAAAATGTATTACGTTACTAATTATTCCATTGTCTACATTTTAATTAGATAAATAGTCTAATTATAGTTTTATTACAATCAAAGTATCTGCTAAATGTGTATTATTGTATACACTGTATAGCATCTGCTGGTGCATTGTGTACATTATTGTCTGATACATTTTCACATACATGTAACGGTATTTATCCTCTCCATTTACTGTAACCCATCCCTCAAGGAGCAATGGGGAAGTAACTTGGACAGATATCTCACTGAGATAATTATAACGTCTACTTTACATGTGCAAATGGTTACCTTAACACTCAATGAAATGAATATGATATCTAACCCTATTAGTGATGATAATGGGTTGATTGAATTATTGTTATAACGCTACACTGAAAAGTAGCCTAATTAATTTATATTTACACTAAGCTCAAGAAGGACTGTTAAAAGGCATTTCCAAAACCAGTGATTAAGGAAAACCTGCCTCAAAATTTCTTGTTTGCTGCCACATTTGTGCCAAAATTATTTAAATGCAGTTTTCCATTTGGCATAACCATATTACACGAAAGACTAGGCAATGTGGTATGTAATACATTATACAGATAAAGTAATTATACTCTCTATATACTGTATATACAGTACAAATGAATAAAGCTGATTACCTGAAGGATCCCACATACTATAAAATGTTGTTGTGTAGGCAACATGATTTTGGCACAATAATTGTGATGCGTTCGATGTTCAATTGCATTATGTTAGTCCATGAAGACAATAATTGGCTCATTTAATTCAGAATGGCTGACATGGGGTTCATAATTATATAATTTACTGAAATAAAGTTAAAGTTAAATTCATATTTATTGTTTTCTAGCCTATTGACCCATGCAAATGGTTTCAAACCACACAAACAATTACACATTGTGCCACATGCATCCTATAGAATAGTAATAGTAAAATTGACCCACCCAGGAGGTGTCAGTGGCACAACATGACTCATCATGATTACCACTACTACAACATAGCAGAAGCTAGGTGTGTACTGTGCACTATAGAGGACTCTTCTTATAGCCTTAATATCCAAAACTCCTACTGGCTGATAGACACTGGCAGTCAGCAAATACGGATGTGGCAAGTGAAAATACAATAAATGCTTAACCAATATATTGTTGTTTATACAAATAGAATTTGTTGACACACTTGAAGTGAAAAGCATTGTGAGCCCAAAGTTATACAGTAATGCCACCTAGGCCATGGCCAGTAACCCGGTCCTTTGGGTATAACATTTAAGGATCCCTAAATCATCTGGTTTTCTGTTGGAGTGAAACATGCCACTGCATTAACAGGAATGTTGCCAAGTAAAGGTCCAATTAACAACAGACAGATATCACAACACACAATGCTGGAAGTGTCAAATCATCAAACGGCTAGTACCTATCTCATATCCCTCCTGTCAGTGACAAAAATAACAAACCTGACAAGTTAAGTAAACATTGCCGGAATAGGAAACACAAACAGGAGCCTATAAACCGTGGAAGATATTGCGCTTGTTCTCTCTGCATCCAATGCCAGTAGAATAGTAATAGATGGCCAATGATGGCGATGGAAGCAATCTCCTCATAGTAAATGAATGTACATCTGCTGGATTGTTTCCCCCAAAGAAATCATGAGGAAAAACCCCATTAATTAGCTAGACAACACAAAGGCATGATGTGACGTGAATGACAATAACCAAAGACCCTCTCCTGCCCCCCTCGCATCACCGCTATAGCCTCCTTTATGAATCCAGCAAGTTAAAGATGCTGTATGTAAGGACTGAGAGTTGCAACGAGAGCTAGCTTAAAAGAGAGCACTTCACTCACTGATTGCTGATGGATGTCTATGACATGGAAGAAAGCATACTATATTTATAGCTCTAAAATACTATGTGAAGCCACTTTAAGCTGCCTGAAAGCGAAGGCCCATCAACGGGAAAGATAGCGTGAGGCCACGCAACTAAAGGGTGGCTGGCCTGATTTGGTGTGTGCTTCCTTATTTGGGCGTCTGACTATTCAGCACCTCTGCCGGAGAGTGTTCATGTCAGGACTCAAAAGAAAATCAACCGGTACCCACACACTCTGTGTGTGACAACACTTGGACTCGGGAGGTGGTCTGAGAGTTGATGGATAGAAATATGGAATGTGTGTGTATCCAAGTGGTAAAATGGGCATGCGGAACAGCAGGTGAACCCAATCCCACGTTAGGATCCTGCAGTGAGTGTTCCAAATTTGTCTGAGAGCACGAGGCCTTATCAAAGCCTGCGGAACAACAATAACCACAGCAGCAACACAAAGCACTCCTCAGAGAAAAGAGACTCCTATTTAAAGGCAACACCGCTGCATATGTTTGCCTGTTTCATTTCAATGCAACAAGGGTATCATTTTTTACCATTTTATTTTTTCAGTTGGAGAAATCAGAGGGAATTGAAAACATACACCGTCTGCACAGCCATGCTAGCTTTGTCCTGAGGTGACAAATATGTGATAGAATACAGTACGCACAATGACAGGTGAGCTGCAACATAGCTTTCACACAAATACATATGCACAGACGCTGAATTTATGTTAATCTGTATTACTTAAAGATGACTGATCTGACATGACTGGTAAATTCTTTGTGGAGCTAAAATCCTTATTTCCACATGCATCACACATATTTATGTGCGGTTTTATAGATATGTGCTTTAGGGGGAAAAAAACTCTTATTGTGATGCAAAGTGCAATAAAGTCAAATTTCCCTCAAGCTTTTACACCAAAATAGCTTCTAGGAAAGCATAATAAAAAAAAGAAAAGAAAAGAGGGGGGGTTGCAAATCCCATGTCAAAAGTTCAGGACATCCATTGTGTTCTCTCTCTATTATAGCGCAACAGACTCTGGGAAAAATTTAATCCAATGCACAGGTTTATGAAATGTATTTTTATGCAGCGAGCACACTGAGAGCGAATTGCACTCTGCATTGAGTCTGTGTTAATCCTCGCAGCATTATTCACCGTCGGCAGGACGTACAGACTGCTGCATCTCTGGCGGATTAGATGCAGAAAAAATGCAAGTAAAGTCAATGACATAGAGCAGTGTGTTTTAAAGTGGGGTGCGGAGCCCTAGAGGGATTTGGGATATGCATTGTGGGAGTGGTGCCATGAATCCAGATTAGAACATTATTTTTTTAATATAAAATAATGAAAATAAAGATAATTTCTAAATAATTCAAGTCAATCATTTACATTCCAATCCTTCTCATTGTATTTGAATCTAGGTTTATTGTCTGATAAAATATGCATATTTATATCCATACTTTTATTTTAATGTATCGTCCTTTATCGTCCTCTGTGCTGAATGCATAATTTTAGACTAGTCTGCGCTTTAAAATGCTATACTATAAACATAATAGGAACAAATATATGTATATTGTTTGAGACACACTAGTGACAAGTAAAACAAAACATGCCTTTCAGACATTTACCTGTGCCGTTAGTCATCACTGCCATCATACGTGGGCAGTGCATGGCAGTTACCATACTCTACACATTGTGTTTAGGCCATAACAGGTGTTAAATCTACCTTAATAACACAGGCAGTATTCTGAGGAATTACATACGAGTCCATGTAAATGGCTCATGTAAACCACCGTGGTTATATCATTACATTTTGAAGTAGCTCCATTATGTCAGTGGAAAGAGTGGCAACAGGGCTGGACGCACATAGACAAAAACCAAGGTCGGACTGGTCTCCCTAGCAACAGCCCAAAATGTTTGATGCATTGTCCGTCTGTTTAAAACGAGAGAAACGCTCTGTGTACCGTGATGAACATGAGCCTTCTGTTTAGTTTAGAGTGATCACTCATGTTGTGGAGAGAGAGAGAGAGAGAGAGAGAGAGAGAGAGAGAGAGAGAGATAGAGAGAGAGAGAGAGGGGGAAAGAGAGAGAGAGAGAGAGAGGAAGGAAGGGAGAGAGAGAGAGAGGGAAAGAGAGAGAGAGAGAGAGAGAGGGAAAGAGAGAGTGAGAGAGAGAGAAAGAGAGAGAGCGAGAGCGAGAGAGAGAGAAAGAGAGAGAGAGAGTTCCTGAATGTGGCCATTTACACTGCTGGAGGTCCTTGAAAATGACTGTGCATTGATCAGACACTACCATGGTCACTTACAGTAACTTCTATTCACTCGTGACCGCTGCAGGAACGTCCGTGCTTCTGGAAGCAAGGCTGCGACCCGAAATAAACGGACAGCGCGGCATGCCAACTTTCTTTCAATCCACTTAACCTCTCAAAAAGGGGAGGAAAAGGACAATGTAACAAAGGATGGAAGGGGAAATGGGGGAGGGGTTGATTTTGCATCCCTCTGTTGACACTCAAGACTGCTGTTATCATTGTGCGTTGCCCTCTAGTTTATCTCCCTCTTGAAGATAGTGTCCCGTTCCATGTGACTATAGGGCCAGACAACCAATTATCTATGTGCCCTCTATCAGATGTGATTTATATCACTAAGCTGTCCCTTCCCCACTGTCGTCTCTCCGCCTATGATCAATCATGCTCTGAGCAACACACAAAGCACCTTAAACCAAACACAGAGTGCTGTGGATCAGCTGGTAAGAAGACAGAAGCTATTGATCCGCTAGGATTTGGGCTTGCTGTGTTATTGTATTGCATAATTTGTTGGTCAGGAGAGGCAATAGGTGGAGAGAAGCAAATGCAGGTTGCATGAATAATCTCATAGCACAAACTTGGCAAACCTGAAATTTCACTATACTATTTACTTTCTCCACGTCAGTTAGTTTTGTAAACTTGAATTAGTTTAGTGTGATGCGGTTTATTTAGACTTATATGGCCAGTATATATTTTGTACAGTATTTGAAACCAGTTCTGGCATTTTTCTAGCTTACTGTTCTGTGTGTGGTGAAAACATTTCAACACAGCCCTGGCTCCGTAAATAGGAACATCCGAACAGAGTGGCGAACACTGCTCGCGACAACAAATCCCCTTCGCTTTACAATGCATTTCAATGTGTGGGCCAGCGCTGCGGATGGATATTGTTTTGATTTGAGCCCAAAGCGAGCATGCATTCTCGAGAATAACTACCCATGCCTTTAATAGGTCACTTCAGCAGAAATGTGCTGTATGTTTCAGAGGGTAAACATCAAGGTTTTGAAAGTTTGACCTATAAACGTTTCTCCACTTTACATATCAGTGTCAAAAGTGTAAACCACCACTCCAATCACAATTCAGGAGAGTAATTCCGGAACTGCTTACAGTGTGTGGTCCAGTCCTGCTTATGATTTGATTGACACCACCGTTATGATAAAATACTGAATAGGGGCTATCCCAGATAGATATGAAGTGCTAAGCAAATCGGATAGCTTGCAAAATCACAATGGTGTGACCAAGCTAATTATTACACAGTCAATATATAACACAGAGTGTACATTTAACATTGTAAAATATATTACCTATTTTTGTAATTATGAATTAATCATTAATATCTCTGTGGCCAGAGGTCTGCATCGCAAATGAAACAAATTTCTTCCACTTGTGTTTTAATAATCATAAGGCAATTATAATTATGTATCCTTTCTCCGTGGAATTTTCCATAGAAGTTTACGCATGTAAAAAAAAAAACCTTCCACAGTTACAGAGCAAGGCAGCAGAGCACTCAGGTCAGAGACAGCACTGTGCTTAAAGTCTAGCCCGGCCTGCTCTCTGATGAATGTGAATGCCTTTTCCCCGTGCCTCTGGACTTGTTGAGAGTCCGCTGGACTACGTAAAGCCTTCACAGTATAGTGGAGATGGAGAGAACAAGTCTCTCATGAACTTTTGTTGTTGCGAGCATTGTGAATATTTCAGTCGCGAGGTGATCAATAACCCGGAGAGTGGCTGTTTAATGATGTAGAACCTTTAGCTGGGTCTGGAAGAAGAAAGGAGGCTGTACTCAGGTTGTTGGACTCTTGGTCTTTCATTAGCGACGTGATCCGTAAACGCAGCGGGTTTCTCACCCAAGGGCTTTAGAAGGCCTCTTAAAAGAAACATCACTGAATGCCGGTATGCGCGCGCGCGTGTGTGTGTGCGTGTGCGTGTGCGTGTGCGTGTGTGTGTGTATGTGTATGTATACTGTAGGTGCATCAACACCTGTGTAATTACGAATTGGGTGAGGAATATCAATGAAATGTAATGCATTACACATTGTAGGAGACGGAACTTTTTCAGTTTGCATGTTTATTGAATACAAACGAGAACATCTACAAGGTCAATTTTCTTTTTTTTTTAATCTTTAAGGAATTGTCTCTTCGGGAGACGGGAGACGCGAGAAAAACGAACCTGCCGTGTTTCATTCTCAGCTATATTCCTAATAAGAGCTTTGTTTTTACAACGCTCTTTTTCTGCTATCCCCGATGTTACCTGAACCAATCTATCTGTCTTCCAGTTCACATAAAGTATCTTGTTAAAGAGCAACCGCATGCTAATTATCATCGACTTGATCCTGTTAACCTACGCTGCTCTGCACACACATACACACACATACACACATATGCGCGTGCAAACAGTGCATTCAACCACGAGGTGAAACACTCTGTAAGATGCTGTGTAAGACTTTTGTGAGTTTTAGTGAAAAACTTTTTTAATTTCCTCTCTGCTTTCTTTCAGAGGGCTCACATCCCCCCTCCTCTCTCTCTTTCTCTCTCTCTCTCTCTCTCTCTCTCTCTCTCTCTGGGTTTCATCATCATGCTAGCCCCTGAAGAACACATTGGCCAGTCAAGAGGAAACACAACTCTATCCCTTCAATTTCGAGAAAGTTTGCACTGTTCAATCACGCTCCCTGCTCCCACTGAACACATCCTATGCAGCAGTACATTGTCATTTGTTTTTAAATGACAGCGAAAATCTGGATAATTGTATAATTGATCCTCTTGGTCTCGCCATTCACTTCGCTGAGGGTTTATTTAGGAATGGGGAGAGGATGTCGAAATATGCACGCACACACAAACACACACACACACAGACACACGCATGGACTGGACAATGGCTTTTGACCGACCGTGGCCGTGCATTCCTGTATGGTGACTGTGCACGGATGGGTCTTCGCTGCCCTCTGTCTCGCTGTCACGGCCAGCCTCAAAAAGCCAGAGGAGATCACATTAAGTGGGCATGGCTACATCTCGCTAGAGTGCTGGGGGAGATTCAGGGCAAGGCTTTTCTCTCACTCGGTCCCCACAGACTGCAGCCGATCCAGAAACAACAAGGCCAGTGTAATTCACAGAAAGCCAGACATCCTCACTTCAATGGTCCAGAGCCTGTTATGAGCCTGTGTTCTCTATTGTGAAAGGACATTGAGACAATATAAGTGTGTGTGAGTGTGAGTGTGCGTGTGCGTGCGTGTGTTTGTGTGTGTGTGTGTGTGACCATGCATTTTATTGTGTGTTTGTCCATGCATGTGTTGTAGCTATTTGGGAGGCCAAGGATGATTATGGTGTTGTTGTTTTTTTCTTCAGACAGTTATGTTAGAAAGAATACTCACGGCTTTTCCCAAGAGCACACTCTACAGAAGAATCTCCAAATGAGCTGGTACTATTTGCATGTCATGCTCTATCTTATCACACCGACTTGCGACTCGGTATAAACCCCAGAAAAGCCAGACTGTGGCATGGACACTAACTATTGGCAAATTAAAATATTTGGCAGAATATATGGCACATATTTTACTGACATATGTGAGTGTGCCCTCTCTTCATTCTTCAGAATGATTTTGAGGGTTGATTGAGCGAGAGAAGTTATGGTCATGGTAACAGATTTCAGTAAATGCCGATACACTAATTTGCAATATATTACATTACAGTACATCATGACAAGGCCGCCAGCCAAATACTTGATAGTCATTGGTTGGAGAATGACCTTTTTCTTAAACAAAGTAAAACATTCTAAGTAATTGATCAGAGATTCAATTAATGTGCTACATTAAACCTAATCAAATTTCGCTTTCTATATGTCCACACAATCGAGATACGTCGTGCTTTATATAATGTGAGTTGAAGTTACTTGGCTAGGGATACCAGGCACACACAGTACAGCTGGTATTTGTATCACGTATCTCTGCACAACCAACGGAAAATAATAATAATAATGTTGTTTATCCTATAATTACATTTTTGTTTACTCTGTAAAGCCTTTAATGCTTTAAAAAGCGTTAAGACATGACAAGACAACCCTTTATTGACTTTAGTGACAGTTTTTTTTTATTTGCTGAAGCAAGATTTTACTGTAAAATGTATATTGTAAACAACAATAGGCGTTTCGTCAAGCAGATCTAATTTTGTATTTAAATGATTCCAGTATATATACACTAATTCAATTATTTTACAACTCTGAAGTGTTTCAAAACCCACATGAGCATATGAAAGTCACTTTCGCACGGTGTGACGTGGCTGGCAGCGTTTCTAATTTGGTAAACCACACCATTTTGGCACTGTGTACAGATTAAAACAAATCCTTACTGTTCCTATAGCAAGGAAACATAGAGACGGCCTTGTTCTACTCTTTGAACTCATGCTGATGTACAGTACATTAATGTCGATTATATGCTGTGACTGTTCCCAGTTAAGCACTATTGAGGCTGTGCCGTATTCACTCAAACACACATGCACGCACACACGCACACACGCATTCGCGCGCGCACACACACACACACACACACACACACACACACACACACACACACACACACAGGCAAACACATTTATGTTAATATTATGGAAAATTGGTTTTGCCATTCATGCTAGCTCTGGCTGCCACTACATCTGAGGCACAAAACAGTGACGGGTGCTGTTTAAGCATTTCCACTGTTGTGCAAATATTTTTTGGTTGATGTCTTAAATGTGCGAAAATGCTTTAGAGTTAACTGCGGCTCAAAATGTGTGTTTTTTTTTCCTCCAGCGAACAGCTGATTTATCATGGCAGGCCCAGTAAAAAAAATAGATGTGCTTCCAACTTTCCAAACCATTTCTAAAATCTATATTCTACTTTTTCTTCTTGCCTGGATATGAAGGGTTTGTTGTCAGAGTGCTGATTGTAAAAATGCTGAGTGCTGAGTGTAAACATTATCAACATTTAGTCAGTAAACATGTCCAAAGAAATATGTTTAAAGTGCTTACAATACATTCAAATGCCAAGACACAGGTTACATAAGTGAAAACAACAGCAGGAACTATAGTATTCTATGGTAAAATAAAGCTGAGTGAGGAATACCATCAAACTACCTCCAAATAATACAGTACAGTGACCAGACAAGCTGCTAACAAACTAATGCCAATTACTCTTCCAGGCAGAATGGTATAATGGTCTGGGTTATTGACTCCTATAGCTGAAAGGTTTAGGGGTTTATGCCTGGTATTCGCCCACCAACCTTGAGCAAGATTTCTAACACCTACATGTGTCTGTATTCACTGAAAAACACTTGAAAAATGTGTCAGCTAAATTCAGTAATATCACTGTATCTAGCTAATGTAATGGTAGGTTTGCATTTAGCTAGGTGTTACTGCCCTTCCATACTTCAAAGCAATGTTCTGGGTCGAGGCCCCAAACAAACAAACCAAAAAACAAGTCCTGCTTTGCTAGCACTTTGTTGGTATTTAAGATGCCATTATTGTTTAGGATTGTATATTATTGGAAATATGTTGACCCTGATGACATGCTGTCATTATTCTAACAAAATGTTGATGGTGATTATTATTGGTATGACCTTTTTGCCTATTGACAATTTACATTAACTCACTTTCAATGAAACAGTCTGCTAAATTGCTGTAAATGTAAAAATAATCGAAGGCTAATTCTGCATATAGTATACATAAGATATCAACATATCCTGCCAAACATAAGCAAACATAACATTTTACACATAACCTATTATTTGCGGACCAACACAGGATCTTCCATACTTGAAGACACATTGTATGAGATTAATGAAGGAATACTGCAAATATCTGATCCAGCAGCTAAGATCAAGGGGTTAGTTTATGGCCAACGTATGCAGGAATATTTCATATTGGGTAAAATAAGCTACAGTACAAAAGTCAAGAGTTTAACAACAACTTAATTCCTCCCTAATTAGCTAGTGGTCTAATAACTGGCTACATACAATACCTATATTCCCTCAGCAACATTGTTACTAAGGCAACAGTCTGTTCACATGCATGTGCAGGTGCACAATGGCAATAATACATCTTGTTATGTGGGCTATTCCCTTAAGCCTGTCTCCAATGGAATATTATCAAGGAGTGATACTGTTATCACCATGAACAAATGGGTCACAGGGCTTTGTGCTGTCACTTAGAATATGGTACAGTCTGCCGAGATACAGCCAATGGGGAGCTCTCATAACCCCTCGACATTTCCGCCAAGCCCTGGGCAAGCCCCCCAGGTAGCAGTGGTTTCACCCGACAGAGGGAAGAGCACATCTCCAGGGGAGAAGGGCAAAAGGGTACCCCTTATCCTCCACCGTGGGGTAAGAGGCTCACCCTGCATCCTTAAAAACCTCTGCCATTTTTTTTTTTTTTTTTCCAGGAAATTAATGTTTACAAATTGCTATCATTTACCATGTATTGCATTTTTCCCCTTACTTCTTCAAAACCATTCCTCTTCTTGACTTTAGGGTGAGATATTAATATTTTCTTTATTTTTACTGACAATTCTGTTTTGTAATATACCTGCTGGACCTGGACGGTGTAACAAGATGCAGATTACACAGGTGTGTGTTATGGTTATGGTGACAGCTTTTGCTGTAGCGTACATGCCACAGATGTCTCAAGCTTTGAGGGATCATGCAATTGGCACGCTGACTGCAGTAATGTCCACTAAATCTGTTGCCAGAGTAATGAATGTTAATTTCTCTACCATAAGTTTTCTCCAACGTCCTTCCAGAGAGTTTGGCATGCAGACCTCGGAACCGCAGAACCCAAACTAATTGTATTGTAATTGTATTGTGACCGCACCAGCCTTTGACTGTCACATCCTGGCTTCTTCACCCGTGGGATTGTCTGAGAGCCGACACACAGACTGCCGATTAAAAGATTTGCTTTGCACAAAACTGAAGAATATACAATATGCACAAATTGTCAGAATATTGCCTCAGGGAAGCTCATCTGGGTGGTTGATGTCCTCACCAGGGGTCTTGGTCTGAATGCATCTCACAGTATTCGCTGACGTGAGTGGACGGAAGTTCACGTTTGATGGCCACTGGCACTATGGAAAAGGTTCCTCTTCATAAATCCCGGTTTTACCTGTCAGGACGTGCGCATGGTCGCGTGGGCAATCAGATGCTGATGTCAGCATTATGAACAGAAGGACCATGTGGCATTAGGGTTTTAATATGAACAGATCTGTTAGTTACAGATACCTGCGCCAAGCCATTGGGTTGGGTAATGGAAGCATCGGATGAGTTAATTTCGATCAGAAAGTTAAGGCAAAGTTTACAAAGTAGGGCTGACAAAATGTGTCATAATGGTGCTGCTCCTCCTTATTAATGGTGTGACACCTCATATTACAATCTCTGGATTCTAGACTACGGAGGTATCTGCATACACAGTATAGCCATGAATACTTCAGCATATTAAACAGTGAAGAAAAAGATAAGAAATTAATATAAAAAAAAATACAGTATGGGTACAGTACTGCTGTGTGCTACTGTGTACTAAGGGGTAAGAAGTAAGATACTGCATTTAGGATGTTTTGAATAAATTGGCCAGCCATATCATTTGACCATGTAGGGCTAACGGTTGTTGTGTTCAATGAATGGAAAGTTATTGTAAAAAAACACCACAGCCACCACTTTTGGACAAATTGTCCAAAGGGATGCATCCTGTTATTAAGACATACTACCAGTAGAGACTGTGATACGCATGGCAAAGTTTTGTTAAAAGTAACGTAGACTTGTGTTTGTGAGAATCTGTGGACAACAATCTGTACATTTTTGTCATGTATTGGGGATGGCATTATTTCATATAAATATACTGTATATATATATATATATATAATGTACATTGTAGGGTCCTATATATTTCTGGGTGAAGATACATATAAAGGCACATTTTAGATTTCACTAGCTGGGTAGCTCTCATTGCCTACACTGCAATGCAAAAATGTGACTGTGAGTCCAGACCGGTTATAACAAAAAAGCTTCTCCCAGGAGGAAACATATTTTCCTGATTTTCCCATCTTGTTTTCCATATGTTATGATGCACATTGACTATTTTATATTCAAAGACATGACACGCATGATTATGTTTGGTTTTGTGATTAGAAAGGTTAACTACACTAGTCATTAATTAAATTATTCAAGAAATAATTTAGATAAATCTGTATATTGTGCACATTTGCCTAAAGCCAGTGGTGAGCCATGCATTATACACCAGTGCTGTTCTAACTGAACCAATCCACGCCATTATTATTACACAATTATTATGATGCCACGGTTAGAGAAATCATATTAATATCATACAAAACAGTTTAACTTGGCATTGCATCACAGACAGATATCTTTTGTACTGTAGTCAGAATTATGACACAATCGATGGGTATTTTCAATATTCCCGTAGCCTAGTTTTATTCACCTTTTTGTTGTCATCCAATCAACTGCCAAGTATGTTTTTGAAAGTACCTGCCATTCACAAACCATTTCAATGTACGATCCCAGATGAACTTGTGACAACAATTCTTCTGGCATGTCAGGTTACACAAAGCCTGCATCTGCATTAAGATGTGATCTCAAAATGTGAAAATGCTAGCTTAGTATTTATTATTATTTGACACAAAATGGAGTTGTTTTTGGTACATATTATGTCATGGCAAGCCGGTAAACTTGCAAACATGCTTAGACAAGAGAAAAAGCAAAATGCTCACTGTGGCCCAAACGCAATGCCTGCCCTAAACCCTCAAGCCCTGAACCATCACGGACTTTAGTGACGTGCTCAAAATGCTCAAAATACTATAAATAGTAATAGCACAGTGACAACACAATTCAACATGTGACAATGGCAAAATATGTTTAGGGGCTCAAGCAATTCCCTTACAGACTAGATCATATTTTTTTGCAAATAATCAATTTCTTATTTTTGTCAGAACAACTTAAGCAGAAATGCACATATATGTTTGATGAATAATCTAAACAAAATGTGCAAAATAATACGCTTTGCACAGCATTTCTTTAACTTCATCTCCGCGCACAGTGTGGTTATTAAGTCCGTGAAGGCATTTTGGGCTGTCATAGGTGAAGTGATTAAGTGTCAACTTTTCACGCACTTTTCAAGCAATGTATGCCCCCTTACTGTAATTTGCCTAAGGGCACAGTTACCCACAGTTCATTTGTTCTGACGTGTTACATATATAATATAAAGCCGCACATGCGGACGCACACAACTTTCAAGTGTTCTATCATTACTACATTCGCAAATAGGCATATTGATGGGTACTAAATTACAGCCCTCTACAACTCAGAACTATTTTTATATACGTTTCGAGTTTGATTCAAGCCGGATTCGAATTACGATTTCAGGAGAGAAAAAATATCCTAAAACAGGCAATGTATCCACTAAGCCATGGAAGAGTTGACTATAGTTTGTATAGTTTCTAATATAAATCAAGTACATCATAATTGCTGTAACATTTTTGGTTGTTTTAAAACAACTGGTTAGAGGTTACATTTTCAACAAGTATGCCCACAACGTTTATCCAAACAATTTCAAAGGTTTCCATAGCAAAATTGAAATGAATACCGGCTCCACTTCTGCAGACACAGATGAGCGCTCGCTGTTACGGTCCTGCAGAAGTAGTCTATGGGCTTTGAGACAGTCCTAAACCCTCACAGATTTAGCGGGAACACGCATCAAAGTCTGTGAGTCTGTGAGGGTGGACATTGATATTGGGCCTGAGTCCACTTTCGTGCTACCACTGGCCTTGTGCTGTATGGAAACCAAAGCCTGTAGTGTTGTTAAAGCATTTTCAAGACCTTATGACTTATGATTATCTATTATAAGACTATATAGGTTGGATGTATAAACAAAAGGTTATTTGTAAGCATTTGATTTCTGGCTGGAGCCTTCTTCACAGATCTTTTCTGTTTGCAGAATGTTGTGTAAAGTGCTGCCAAGTGAACTGTTGAACCACAGATTTTCATCTGATAGAGATCTATTGGGAAAAGACTCTAACC
>JAODOY010017658.1:15641-26038 GCA_025399855.1 Forbesichthys papilliferus | reverse complement strand
TCTACGTATATGAGGTCACATCAGCTGCTCTACGTATATGAGGTCACATCAGCTGCTCTACGTATATGAGGTCACATGAGCTGTTCTACGTATATGAGGTCACATCAGATGCTCTACGTATATGAGGTCACATCAGCTGCTCTACGTATATGAGGTCACATCAGCTGCTCCAACGCTGTGGTTCCTCTCCCCTCCCTAGCTAACGAGCGCTGGTGGCGTTCAGCATCCGCCCACTGTCTGTTAGAGTGAATAACACGTTAATGAGAGATGTGAGAAAGCGTTTTACGTGCACTACCTCTTCCCCACAGTAAAGTGTGTGTGTCAATATATCGACCAACTGCGAAGCACCTTTTAACGAGCTGAGGGGTCCTAATGGATGCCCCCAGAGAGGCAGGGGTCACCGGGAGCCCTGTGTACATGTGTGTGTGGGGGGTCTGAGACATCAATCGCCCCCTGGCTCTAGAGACGCTGCTTCAAAGGAGCGGCGCCTGTTTAATCTCTGCTCTGCAATTGGACGGTTGGGCCGTGGTGGGAAGGCTGACTGCCATGTCCATCATTTGTCTTCAAAGAGAAATAATCATTCTTAAAAAACTAACATGAACTTAAAGTGTTTCTTGCCCCTTACCATCTAATCCTTACCATCTAACCCTCTAACCCTTACTCTGCAACCCTTACCATCTAACCCTTACCCTCTAACCCTCTAACCCTTTGCAACCCTTACTATCTAACCCTTACCCTCTAACCCTCTAACCCAGGGGTGGGCAATCCTGGTCCTGAAGGGCCGGTGCCCTGCATGTTTTAGATATCTCCCTGCTCCAACACACCTGAATGAATGGGTTCGTTAGTAGGCTTCCAACAACCCAGGATTGCCCACCCCTGCTTTAACCCTTACCATCTAACCCTCTAACCCTCCAACCCTTACCATGTAACCCTTACCCTCTAACCCTTACCATCTAACCCTTACCATCTAACCCTTACTCTGTAACCCTTACCATCTAACCCTTACCATCTAACCCTCTAACCCTCCAACCCTTACCATCTAACCCTTACCATCTAACCCTTACTCTGCAACCCTTACCCTCTAACCCTTACCATCTAACCCTTACGTAACCTCTCTCACGTGTGAGAACCTTTTGGATGTAAAGATGTGTTATTATGTCCCTCGTGTGTGTGTGTGTGTGTGTGTGTGAGAACCTCATAGAGATAAAAGTGTTATTTAGTCAACTTCTGTCAATTCAGTGTTTAATCTACAGCCCCTGTAACAAACCCTGATAATAATCACATAAAGCGTATATAAATTAAAAACAATATCATAAAATACAAATCTGAGCCGCCAGTTGCTTGGGGCGAAATAAAGGCTGTGAGATATCACAAATATATCTGGTCGGATGTATTTCATTGAACCACCATTTTATGTAGTAGTTTTATGTTTCATAGAAGTGCACAACAAAAGTGTTTTAAAGTTCAAGCCGGGAGCTTCTCCGGTGCAAAATACATAACGTCGGGGAGGGGGTAGTCTTTGTTCTGCATCCTAATCAACAGAGACATTCACATGGGCCGCAACGCTAACCCTATCTGAGAGAATCGCAGTGCGTCTGATTCACAAGCTGTTGAGCTGTGCCTTGCTGCAAAACAAACGCACACTGCCCACGAAGATGTGTTGGCATGGTCACAGCTCGCCACTAACTGCACATGGTGACCTCCATTTGTGTGTCTTTGTCTTGACTGCTGGTTCCATCTGCTGCGGTGCCCAGAGGAGTCTCTCCCACCGTGGCCTGTGTGTCTTTAGGCCACGCTGGGAACAGCCATGCCGGGGTGTGTTGTTAGTGTCACGGCAGTCCGACTTTAATTAAAAAATCGGTAAAATGATGAATAATTTGTGTCACCGGCTTGGGAATAAATAGAAGACACACTGCCGCAGAATAATTCCATGTAAAATAACGCTGATATGTCAACATTTTTCCAAAGAAACATATTAATGCGTTTGAGATGGCAAGCTTCAAATGGGTGAATGCATAATACAACATAATTATACGTGGTAATAATCAACACTCATAATCTTTTTTCTTGACCTTTTTGTAGAAACTGGAGATGCAGTTTTGTAATGACTCCATGTTTTCAATGTAACCAAATGACACCCGTTGAGCTGCCCCACACATCAGCTACGCCTCGGCTGGGCCTGCGTGTGAACGGTGGGTTAAATAGCTGGGATCAAGGTTATTATCTAGCACCCTGGAAGGAGAGGCTGGCTGTGTGTAGCGCTGCTAAACAGGCTGTCTCTCGTCTCAATGGAGCTGTACAAACACACAGATGTGAAATATTCTGTTAGCACTGAAAAGGCCAGAGCCCCTGTCAGTCAGCAACAGACATTTAAAATGCGCCTATAAAGGTAAATCCACAGGGAACCTTCTAAGTATGTCATTTAATATGTTTAACTATTTTATTAGGAAACCAAGAAATATCTAAATGGTCTTTCAGTAAAATCTCACGTGTCTTTAGATTTTTGACTGAGTTGGACGGAGCTACATTATGTATTCACTCAGTCTAGTTAAAGTGAGGGTATTCAGCAGTGACTATACAGGCATGTACAGGTAGATAACATATACAGGTATACAGGTATACAGGTATGTACAGGTAGATAACATATACAGGTATACAGGTATGTACAGGTAGATAAAGGTAGATAAAGGTAAATTAAGGTATACAGGTATGTACAGGTAGATGAAGGTAGATAAAGACATACAGACACTATATGAAGGTATATACAGTTAAAGGTAGCTAATTATCCACCTGGTTGTGCCGTCGTGCTTCATTGGAGAGACAGCCAGTCCACCAATGAGTGGACTCGCTACAGACCACTGTTTGAGCTGGGTGGTACAGCAGAGCACTATGGGTAATCTGTGGGCGCTCACACACACACGTAAAGGTATTTTCCATCTGAATAAATGTGTGCTTAATGCCCATCCGTTTGACCTGCTCTCGTGTAAAATCTGGTGTCTAGGTGTGACACAGTGATGCCCACTACTGGCCACACGCTGACATCACACAAGGTCTGGAATGGAGCACTACCATGGCTGCCTTTAGGGGGCGCCCCAATGTACACATTAAGCTGCAGTGTCCTGGGTTGTGGCACCAAGGTCTTCAATGTCGATGGCTGCTGGGTAAGTATCTCTTACCCGCTGATATGTGAAGCTGCACAATGTACACGCCGGTATTTATAGCAAATACTATTGGCTGCTGCTCTCGCCCTGACAGTTCAAGTTCAGCCAGATAGATTTTCATAAACAGGGCAGAGTTTGTCTGTTTGACCTCTACTGTGGCACTGGAGCAGGACTTCATCACTCTCACAGTGCGTCTAATACGGCTCTCTTAAATGGCCCCGAGACTCACCAGAAACACAGGCCTGTTATTTATGTGCGTACAGTGCCGGCTGCATTTCGATCAGCCCGTCTGTCTAGAAGAGTCAGCGTAACTGCGGTCCAAGCGGACTGGGAGCCGGTGGTGGTGTTCAATTAGAGAGCAGGAGGGGGCTGTTAGGATGGAGGAAATTCAAGCAGACATCTCCAGCGCCTCGTCCGAGACGCGAGGAGAATACTCAGCCTGCCGCCTCTGCGATCAGTCCTTCTATCCATCTCTGTGTGAGCCATCTTTATTATTAACGGCTCTATTGGCGCACTGCTGCGCTATCCAACGCGCTCTCCGTTAATCCATGCGCTGAGTGTCGCCGAGATCAACTTGGACGCTCGCTTGGAGTCTCTGCTGGCGTCAGGAGGAGTTGGCGCTGTCATTTGTCAGGGAGGTAGAAGTGTGTTGCCTGCGGAGGGACGGTGCCAGACACTTCTCATGAATTCTAAATCACCTCAGATTAATTATGCGGAAGCGCCGCAAATAGACAGAAGAGGCGCTGCAGCGTCGCGCTAGCGCTCAGCGCGCCGGGGCATATCGCATGTCGCCAGGCAGCGACAGCTGTCACAAATCACAGCGACGGGAGACGTGTCAGAAATGAGGCCGCTAGCATTCACCTCCTTCCTGCTGCATCCCCCCTCTCCTCTCCTGTCCCCCCTCTCCTCTCCCTCCCCTCCTCTCCTCTTCTCTCCCATCCTCTCCACCAGACCAGGCCAGGTATGGAGGAGAACACAAAACAAATGTTTATTTTTTTACATAGCGTAGCTTTAATGTGAACGCCGCTTTCTGTGTGTCCGTCGAGCAGCACCATGTTGTTGCGTTTTCGGCGCTGTACGACCGGGCTGTGCGTATAGCGCATCCCACGCTGCGTGCGGAGGCAGATAAATGCTCCAATTAGGCCCCCGATCTCAGCGCCGCTCCAGATAATTGCTGGATTATTTATTAAGGTTGTTTGTGTCTGAGTTGGCAGGATGCGCTTCTGTCTGTGGGAGCGCGGTGGAACAAACAGCCAGAGCATAGGCTGCATAGCGTTGAGGTTACTGCTGCTTTACACGCTGTGGCTCGTCAGGCTGACCTCCCCACATACCTACAGTACCTCCGCATGTTCTCACTACAATCCTGAGTTGATATTGGTTCTATAAGTGTCTTTGCATCCATAGATTCAAACCCGACCACGTCTTACCCTTTAGACGCACCTTGAGGAAAATAAAGACGGATGGCTGTGATGGCGGTGGGAGATACACTTGATGGATCTGTGAACCAACACGGGGTCTTCATCATTACTTAGTCAGTTGACACAAGGTTCCGTTTGTGTCTCCTCGCTTTGGGTGGAACTCTGCCGGGAGCTCTTTGTTTGGCTGAGGTGAGATGCAGCCATGCGTGATATTTACCACCAGTGGGCTGACATTAAGCAGCCTCCTCCACATCCATGCGGCGATAAGCGTCTTTGCTCGGAGGCGGTTTGTAGTCCAAACACGTGCGTGTGTGTGTGTGTGTGTGCACGCACACGTGCACGTGCACGTGTTAAAGGTCCGCTGGCTGCCCATTATGTGTGCACGCTGAAACAATAATCTGGTGTTGCTACACGGCCCTGCCTCTGTAAATAGGAACACATATAAAGTGTTGCAGCCTTTACACACACACACACGTATATATATGTAGCCAGTGGGGAAAATAGGTTGAGGATGTTGTCGCCAGCAGGGCACCTCAGAGCCATTCTGCTTAGCCCCGCCTACAAGTTGCAACGTAATGCGGTTAATCAGACAGTTTTAGGAGATTGGCTGATTAACCGCGTTCCCTCCTGCTGCCGGTTTCAAATGTCAATGTTTGGATGTGTTTTAAAATATTGATTCTGTTTTACGTCTTTTCCGTGTCTGACGCTGGGGGTTAGTGATCGTCCAGAGCCAATGCCGTTTTGGTCTCTTTATATTTACTGTTGTCTTTAGTTTTTTCTAAGTCTGCTGTTTATGTTAGTTAAGTATCTTTGGCTGTTTGTGTTTTGTTATATTCTTTTCGATTTGATGATCTATATAAAACTGATTTTGTTTCTTTAGGTTGGAGGTGCGTTCGTCTATTGTTGGGAAGTGCAGGAGGTAGAGGCCCCTCCCCTTTTTCGTTCCCACTTGCATGCTGTGTGTGTGTGTGTGTGATTCGTATAATATATAATGTGTGTGTGTGTGTGTGTGTGTGCATGCTATGCCATAGAGGTCTTCTTGGTGGGGTGGTCCCCTAGTCTACCTCCCCCTTTAGACCATGCTGCCCTCCCTTATTTAGGTTTTGTTGTATTTTTGGTCAATTGTAATTGCTTAGTTGTCTTTTTTTATTATTCTGTTTTTGTAATAAATGTAAAACACCTTTTCTAATTTATTGTTCCTCATTTCTCCTAAAGAGTCTCATCTGTGTCTGGGAACCCGCTTGAGTTGATCTGCAATGAAGTTACATCGTATTCTTTGGGTGCAAGTCCCAAGGTGGCCTCACACACACATTCACACACATTCATACACTGATGGTGATTGCTGCCATGCAAGGCACGACCAACCACCGAGAGCAGTTAGATGTCTTGCTCAAGGACACCTCAGCACTTGGTGAGGAGTTAGCCGGGATCAAACTAGCAACTTTTGGATCACCCCGCTCTACTCACTGCGCCACTGTCGCGTGTGCGTGTGCGTGTGTGTGCGCGTGTGCGTGCGCGTGTGCATGTGTGTGTGTGTGCGTGTGTGTGTAACCTCATTATAGTGTCATAGAGCATACATGTAAAAATGTTAAATAAGTCTGTTTTGTATTATTAATGATGTATTAATCTAGCTCAGTATTTTGTTCCCCAGAACAAATATTATGTGTGCCTGTCCATAAAATTACTTTAGGCTATTGTATAAAGATGTGTTGTCTTTAAAACATAATGTGTCTAATAATGTATAAAAAGTGTAATTAAGACGAGCAATTAGTACGGATTAACTGCTGTGTGCGTGTGTGCTTGCATGTGTGTGTGCGTGTGTGTGTGCTTGCGTGTGTGTGTGCATGTGTGCTTGCATGTGTGTGTGTGTGTCTCTTCACTGTATCTCCGTCAGCCTGCCTCTGCTCACTAACATAATCAGCGAGATACATCCTGCTTTTGGACTCCATTTAAACGATGGATGATTTGAGCCCGGGGCTGGTTCAATACCTAATCTAACCATGTGCTCTGGGGTGGCTCATGGAGACATCACTCACAGGGCAAAGACCTGTCCATATCTGTCTGCTTATCTGTCTGCCTGTGGACAGATTGTTTTCACTGTAAATGTTTTAGAGCCGTATAAAGTATCATAACTGTTTAGCGGGGCAGTGCGAGGCAGGCTAGACGCATCACATGTCCTTTACTTATCGTATGTCCTGCTAACTTGTCCTGCTACATCACATTACTTGTCATACACGTGTGAAAAGGAATGGGAAAAGTTCACATACACCAAATGTAGCGGCCATTACGGAGGCGGAACTTTATGACGCCCCCCACTAGATGGCGCCAGACCAATGTCTTGACAAGAGAATCTCACCAGCTGCCATTTGAGTCACCTACTGGGTCCCACTCTCTGACATGTGGTGGAAGGCGGGCACTAGCTTGAGATGGAGGCGTTTTGTATGAAACCATGGTAACCAACATAATGGCACATTATTATCGTGAAACAATATGGCTTGATTGTCACGACGGTGGGCTTTCTGGGGGTTGTGAACTGTCACTCAACGTTCACTCCGCGCTAATCCCAAGTGTGGCTGTCTGATTGGTCAGCGACAGGCAGGCTTTAAAGAATGCTGAAGAGATGCATTGTGGGAGAAACACTGGCCCTCAAAGTGAACAAAAGTCATAAAGACATGTTGCTTTCTAAACCTGTAGCCATGTTTTAGCTATTCCTTTATGCCTTGTTTGAGGCAGGCTGCTCTCTAAGCCTGTAGCCATGTTTTAGCTATTCTTTTACATCTTGTTTGTGGCAGGCTGCTCTCTAAGCCTGTAGCCATGTTTTAGCTATTCCTTTACATCTTGTTTGTGGCAGGCTGCTCTCTAAGCCTGTAGCCATGTTTTAGCTATTCCTTTACGCCTTGTTTGAGGCAGGCTGCTCTCTAAGCCTGTAGCCATGTTTTAGCTATTCATTTATGCCTTGTTTGTGGCAGGCTGCTCTCTAAGCCTGTAGCCATGTTTTAGCTATTCTTTTACATCTTGTTCGTGGCATTCTTGCATACAAGCGAAGCTGCTATGAATCATTTCCTTTAGTTTGCTCCATTCGTCTTGTTCTCCGGAGGCAAGAGTTAAACTAGCAGGTGAAAAATGTCTGCCATGCCCGAAAGATGCAGCTCTTGTTAGTCGGTCAGTGGCATTTAAATCCTGCGTATTACCGCAGTGGAAGAACAACATGGCTGCCATACGGTGGTCAGTCAGGCATCATGCCCATGCCAATATAATGTATACTTCATGGAGTACATGTAATAATACATGGAGTAACCTCCAGTGTGTCCGAGCTGAAGGTTTTCTCTGCTGACAGATGCGCGTTTCATTTTCCCGGTTATTGTGCTTAATTTGCTGAGGGCCGGCCCGCGCCAGAGAGAATCTCTGGCTAATATCTCGACACGGAGCAGAGAGGGTTTTTATTAGGACACTCCTGGAATCTAATGAAGAACGCTCGCCATAGAAATCCCTTCATCTCCAAGCACTCGTTCCACTGGAAGTCAGAATCTATTAAAATGGAGGGTTCTCGTGCAGAGATGTCACCCAGGAGTGGAGCTCAGTACCGGGCTGGGGGTATTGATCGCACCCTCCCCCCACTCCTCCAAAAGAGAAGGACAACTCATCAAACTGTTCCAAGAAATGGTCCCATGGATTCTCGATATTCCCAGGAAAGCAGGTGGACCGCCGGCTAAGCCGCTGCACCAGCTGACCGACGAATGGATCACGGTTGTCCTTGACAACCCAGCGCATCCCCCCCCCCCCCACACACACACACACACACTGCAGAACACTTTCTAGACTATCTACCTGAGAGGCACATACAGACAGATATGTGTTCATCAGCTAGTGAGTCAGACCTCAAACGCTCTGCACTTTATGTCTGAACACACACACACACACACACACTCACTCATGCACGTGGACTCTCTCTGGAGCTGCTTGCGGAACCTGTGCACGTATGTCAAGGCCTTCCGGATGCAACACAGGGGAGCTGTGCGCACGCACACACACACACACACACACACATTCTTTCTCCTCAATGTTCACCTCTTACGCGCACGTGACTCAGGGCGTCGCCTTTGTAGATGTTGTCATGACAACGTCGGGCGGCATCACAGGGTTATTTTACCTGCCTGCCATCATTTACCCCTTTCCCTATTTGTGGGCTTGTCGCCATGGTGACCTTTGAGGCATGGGGACCGCTATGTGGAATAAAACAGCTCATTCTGAAGTCTCATCTCACATGGTGTAAATCATATTTAGGATTGTACATATTCATTCATGCTTATTTTGATTAATACATAATGGATGGACCTTTGCCTCAATGAGAAACATATTAGTTAAATGAATTTAACTACAATAACTGGAGGCTTTTTCCATACAGTGTATGCCTGCTATGTGAGGGAGCGTTCTGGTGTGTTGGTGAAGTTACACCTGCCAGCCACAGCCCATGTGCATTTTATCTGCATTGCTTTACTCCACAGCTCTGTTGGATTACACCTTGGGGAGACAGCAGGCTGATGTCGTCACGCGGGCCAACGTCTGGCCAGCACCTGGGCACGCCTCTGCTGCTCCGAGTAAAGAGTTATCTGTGGCCGGGGGACACGTTTTACCTGTGGAGACACATTACCAAAACACACAAGATGTAGATCGGTCTGGGATCTGTTAGTATCTTGTGTGGTACGTATGTACATTATACACTACATATGGAAACACATCCACTGTCTACAGTACTACTGCAGTATAAATACTACCACTGTCTTTCCTACTGTAGTTGTTGCCTGTCTCCGTCTTACTATCACTGTCAGCTCGATGTTCACTGAGACAATAGTCTGGAACCTTATTCTCTTCAGCGTTCACACTAGAGGTCTTCGTGTGTCCTCCGAGACCCGATATTCCGAGAAGGGTCTCGGGTCGGGTTCAACTTTTAAGTTTGACTTGGATCTGCGTCAGGTCGGACATAAATATAGGCAACTTGCTAATACTTTTAGTTGCTTGCGTATCTGACCAGGGTCCATGATAGGGATTACAACCTGAAACATGGAAGAGGTCCAGCCTTGGCTTCCGCTGGTAAACCTACATTATGAACTCAAATCTGACCAAAGTTAATCTGCTTCCTTTTATTATTTGACGGCAGTGTCGGTGTCGGAACATGAGCGTTGCTCAGCCAACTTCTCTGCACTATTCCTTGACTACTGATAGTGACATGGCGTTGCCTGTTGCGACATAATTGTAAGGTTCTGTTTATTCTTTTGGTACCCAAATGTCCCAAAAGGTGGTCGGGGCCGTTCGGATCGGATCTAAATGTATACATTTTTAATTTATGCAAATCGGGTCGGGTGAGAAATGCTTTGGTTAATTTTGGATCTGAAGACCTCTAGTTCACACAGCCGTCCTGGATGGTGGACCAATCAGCAACCAGTTAGGGTGGTTAGGAGAGATGTGAGATGATGTTTGTGTTTCTCAATGGAGCCAGAGCAACAGCTATTGGCTAAGAGCTGTCCAATAGTAGTAATAGTTTGAACCTCAGCCAGAGGTCTACGCCCAGTAGGGAAGGGCTCCCCAGGTGCATTGTGGGTCTGCTACAGCAGGCTGTGCTCTCATTAGCTCCACATTAGCTCCATGCCCACCAGGGGGCGTCTCTGAGCCGGGGAGGGATTCTCCTGTCTGTCAGACTGAACTGTGGAGGTCCAAAGGTACACCTCCCTCCTCACCCCTTCTCCCTCCCCCTGACCCTCCGTATCTCTCCTGCTAGAGGGAGGCACTCTGTCTGTCTGCCTGTCTCACACCCTGGTCT
>JAODOY010017658.1:0-15541 GCA_025399855.1 Forbesichthys papilliferus | reverse complement strand
GTCTGTCTGTCTGCCTGTCTCACACCCTGGTCCAATCTGACCATCACACTGATGTCTGCCTGTCTGTCTGCCTGTCTCACACCCTGGTCTGTCTGTCTGTCTGTCTGCCTGTCTCACACCCTGGTCCAATCTGACCATCACACTGATGTCTGCCTGTCTGTCTGCCTGTCTGTCTGGTAGGTCTCATCACATGTCCACATCATACTCTCTACTCGCGTGTCTCAACACAAGACCATTTAATATGATCAGTAAGCCATCTGCTTTATTACTAATGTAAATAACAGATTAGTCAAATAATTAATCTACAGATTGATTCTATTTGCCCTTCTAAAGACATAATGTGCTTGTATATACAGTAATACATACAGTAAATACATATAATATAAAATAATATAATAGTAACTTTCAGCAACTATGTAAGTAGTGGCCTTTTCCCTCGTTTTAACCACTTCTTAATGTTGCTAGGTTAGGGTTAGTGTTAGTTAATGTTGGGTGACTGCTGTCTAAAAACATTCAATGTCCAGGTTTGATTTTTAATCAAGAATCGTTTAATGATTTAATGATTGTTAACTAATACAGAAATAATAATAAATAAAATAACGTATAGAAAAGGTCTTGAAATAAATGACTGGGCACAATCTAACACAAATAAAGCTGCTTAGAAAACAAGGTCAAAAAACGTTCTGCTCCCAGTCAGCAACACCCTCCAGGTGCCACGCCCACTTCTCCTGTTATAGTCCTTTATCTGTAGGCCACGCCCACTTCTCCTGTTATAGTCCTTTATCTGTAGGCCACGCCCACTTCTCCTGTTATAGTCCTTTATCTGAAGAGGCCACGCCCACTTCTCCTGTTATAGTCCTTTATGTGTAGGCCACGCCCACTTCTCCTGTTATAGTCCTTTATCTGTAGAGGCCACGCCCACTTCTCCTGCACCACACACTCACACAAAGAAAGAGTTAGTATTACACATAACTAAATAACGCTCCTACATCTGCTTTTGCAAATGCAAGTGAAAGAAAGTCTTCCTCTTGAACTTGCTGAGATTATTTTGGCTGTATAGCAGCGTAAAGCCAGACCAGGTGTGGACCCCAACAAGAGGTGGGTCTGTCTGTTCTCCTGACATATGATCTGTTGCTCTGTTGCACCATGCCTGGATTCATAATTCAATGGATAGTCTGCTGAATGTAATTTGTCTTTGTCCATCTGTGTTCATCATGTATGAAACTATGCAAAGATTTTCCTGCCAATCCAACATATACCCAGAATGCATCAGGTGGTGATGTCTCTCCCTGGTCTGATAGTGAGTAGCAGGAGATACCAATGGATCCCGCTGCTGTAAAAGGACAGGCCGCCCCAGTGGATGACAGCAGAGTGCACAACTCTCTACTCCTCTTCTCCAACGCCACGTGCACAGTGGTGTTTCACGCGCACGCACGCACGCCCGCCCCCACACACACACGCACACACACAGACCTCACCTCAGTGTTCGTACAGTTGATCAGTTACCAACAAAAACATAATGGTTATTTATTAATTCATTGTTAATAATTCATTAATTCTAATTTGTCACTGGGCTATCGATCATACTGATCAAAGATTCCACACTTCAGTTCTTCGCCAGGTCTAGTTCTTTGGTTTGATACGCGTGCCTAGTGCGCACGGCTCAGAGGTCCCGTCATGTTTCGTATTTATAAACCACGAGCCCCGTGGCACAAGGCGTCCATTTGACGACCACTGACACCGCGTGGATTCCGGACCGGACCGGACCACCTCGCCCACACAGCACTGTCACGTGCGCGCGTGCACGACGAGCCGCCTCTTCATCATATCCAAACAACAACTTGAGGCGCTTGTCTTTCCAAGGTCGCGGGCGCGCGCACAGTGGTGCCGCGCATGTTTCGGTTACAGGTGTGTGACCCACGGGATGTGCAAATGTCTCGACAGAGACGCGCTCGTCACACCTTCAGGCTGTGCCAACACCGGCACGCACGCACGCCGGTGCCTGGTTAAGCGTGATGGAGAGGATGCGGCAATCCATTGGCTGGGCTCAGTAAATTTCATTCGGTGTAGTCCAATGGCAAACAGCTAGGAGCTGGTAGAGAGAGAGAGAGAGAGGGAGAGAGAGAGGGAGAGAGAGAGAGGGAGAGAGGTAGGGAGCGCGATGCTTTCTCTATCACTAATGTTTACTTGATGGTCTCCAGCCGTGAGACTGAAGACAGTTTCCATCCTCTGCGGTGACTCATCCAAACATCTAAGAGCCTCACATCTCTGTCCTTTGTCGCGAGTACCTCGTCTTCATCACCCGGACCCTCTCTTCATCACTGGACCTAGGCTTTTACCTCTGGATTGGATCTCTCCCGTCGCAGTTCCGTCAGGATCTGTGAATTGGGGTTCGTTTTGACGCCGGTCTGGACTTACTGAGGAGCGTGGCGGTGGTGGACATATACCGACTAGGTGAGTGTGATGCTGGCTGGACGCGATGTTTAGACCAGCCGCGGCTTTGCACGGCTGAAAACTGTAAGTGTAGAAGAGTGCGGAATAAACGGGCACGTTTATTCTGGTCAGTTGGGTCCGGTGCATATCATGTTTCGGGGACGCGCGCCGTACTGTATAGGACGGAGCGAGACGCCGTAACAACCTGCAGGCTTTATACGAGCCAACCACGCGAGCTAACGCACGGATTGCATTTAGAAGTCAGGTGGAACTGTCAGGGAGAACAGCAGCAAGATGACACTTCTCACCCTGCTCTGTGCGCCGTCATGTGTTCCTAACTGCGCACTTTTAAAACGCCTCGCAATAACACCCCCTCTCCCCTATCACCCACCCCGCCCGCCTGCCGGCTCTCCGGGGGCGAGGTGTCAGTTCATAGACAATAAAGCAGCAAATGTCATTTAGCGCCCGTGTGGTCGAACGAGTGGGTTGCGCGTCTGCGCTCTACGTGTTAATCCGACCGTGTTAATCTGATTCGCTCTATTGTGCAACCGATACACGCACGGCGCTCTGGCGCATCGTAAAACCCGCGCAGGCTTACCGCGAGCAGCTCCATAACTTTAATGCCTCGAGAGGAGGGGGAGCGGGGAGCGGGGGTGGGGGTGGGTGGGGGGTGGGGGGGGGGGGTTAGGATGCTCGAGCTACTAATACTCTCAAAACACGCAAGGTGCGGCGACGTTGGCTCCTATTGGCTCCTCAGATCGGGTTATCGGCCGCCATGCACAAGATGGTGGTGTGTTTGATCATATCTGGACGCGGCAGAGCAGCGGTAATGTGGTTTACGGTGCCTGCCTTGGCTCGAAAACTTTCTCTCTCCTCCTGCCCGGAGACCGTTGCTCCGACATGTGACCTTGTGCGTGTAGCATCACGACGCTGCCAGCAGATCTGTCATTAGTCTCAAGTGATTGTGTCTGCGGAGCAGAGCGCGGCTGGAGACGTGGCGTCGTCTCGCGTTAATGACAGTTGAAGTGGTTGACTCCGTGGGGAGGAGATGGACCGCTTTTCTGTAAGAAATTATTATCACATTAACTGTGTGTGTGGTTGTGTGTGTGTATTTTCCCATCCAAGCCAGTTATATCAAGGACTGCTCTGAACCAAGTCAGACATAAACAACACGTCCTAGACTACTCAGAAGGTACAGTAGAGTTACATACATGTGTGACGGAGATCATCCGTCCCCCTCAGGGAATCAAACCCCGATCTCCTACGCAGAGAGTGGACACTCCTACAAGGCAGGCCAAAACCCCATGGGCCCTGGCCTGCTGTGAGGTGTCGGAGAGTGAGGTTTAATTTACTGCACAGCTACCTGCTGGCCACCGTTACACATGCAGGCATCACCGATGGGCTAAAAACACATAACTTAGTTTCACCCATGGAAGAGGGTGTCCAGATAGTCTGTGAGGAGCACAGTTATTCCTCAAATGATCCTTTGGCATCTCCATCAGAAAATACAAAACAAAATAATGATGCCAACTGTAATGGAAATCACAGGAATATATATGATTATATCTTTATATAATATCTATATAATGAATATCTACACTGCCAATTATATATAGTATTATTATTATTATTAAGCTCGATATGGAATATATACACTGTATATATGATTAAGGTCTACACTTTTGTTAAGGTATAGCTACACTGGTATGGAAGATAAATGGCTCAGGTCTGCATATCTTATCTGAGGTGGCTGAGACCTCGATCTGCTTTTCGTTGCAACCAATCACAGCAGCCACTGTGGCCGCTCTGCTGGAGGTGTGTGTAATCAGAGCGGGTTGCTAGCAGTCTGTGGACACGCTGCTCTCCAGCTCCGATCAAAACATTGATCCGTGAAGATCAAAGGTACAGCGTGGACACACCAGAGCAGAGAACACACGCGGAGTGTAGTCACATGACTGCAGGGCTTGTTTAGCAGCGACCAGGAGTCAAGTGATGTCATGTCTGTTAGCAGCGGTACAGTGGGAAGCGGCTCTGGGCTGTGTTCAAGCCACAGGCGACGGCATTAGCGTGGCCAGGGTTAGCGGCAGATGCAGGTGAAGGCAGAGCTGTGTGGTGGGTCTCTGTGTACGGGCCCGTGGAGAATAAGACAGGACTGAATCATTGTTCTCACTCAAATGTCAAAGGGACGATCATGTTCCAAGATGGCTTCAAGTTTAACAAATGCCTTCGCTGTCGGATCGCCTGCCAACATCACAATTGATCAAATTCATGGTGTTCTATCAGCCAAATGGCCCAATCTGTCTTCGTTAAGCCGTTTTAATGTCCCCTGTTGGGTGCTTGATCCCAGAAAGGCACGATTCAAGGAATCCTTCGGATTCTCTGAGAGCAGAGGGGGGTTCAACTACACATTTTGATTTTACACTTGCTTCGTTGTTTATTAGTGCCATGTGCAGGGTTGCCATGGTTGTACAAGGCATGTTGCAAGACTCAATGTTCAGATTGACCGTGTTATTCAGGACATATGACAATACAACTTGAAACTAATACCAACACTTAAATAAATGAGTTGATCAATTTTAAATGTGGAATTACTCCAACTAAACGTGAACATTCAAGCTAAAGCTATTACAGTTTTAACAGTTAGACCTGTGTAGTTCTTGGATGCAGGAGTATGACTGCATATCATCTAACCCCCAACACACCTGGACATTCGTCTGAGGGCTGGGCTATGTGGGCAGCATTGCTCTGCTCCCTTGAGAGGAACCAGAGGCGTTATCTACTCGTCAGCGAGCCTATTGGCTGCGTGGACGGGCCAAGGGAAGAGTACTGGCCTGTCACGTCTTCGGGTACGGGTCGGACCCAAACGCACGACCACAGGGCGGCAGGCCGAAACAGAAATAGACAGAAAGACAACGAAAGGCAGGGCAATGACGGCCTAAGAGACGTTGATGAAGGACCAACAGTCCGATCACCCAACGTGAATCAGATCAGCGTGGGCCTAATCTCACGGCACATGCTACTAATCCACTGTTAGGTGTTCTCTGTGCTTGTTCTAATATCCTGATAAAACCAGCCCTGAGGAGACAAGTGCCTCATTAAACAGACATATCCTTGATATTCTGATGAAACACAAGGATACTATTGTTTCTGTGTGTCACGTGTGTCAAAGTGTGTAATAGAAGCTGCATGGGGAACAGTTTGGCACAGTTTGGACACACACACACACACACACTGGGAGCTGACCAGTACAACCACAGTCTGTACTGGTCCTACTGAGAGCTGTCTGTCTATTATACTGGTTCTTCTGGGAGCTTGCCAGTCCACCTCCAGCCTAGGACTGGTTTTACTGGCTCATCTAAGTAGGGGATGTAAATGTTAGGAACCATTTAAAATTATTTATTTATCCATTTATTTATCCAGGAAAAAAAAACACTGAGATACAGTCATCCGGAAAATATTCCCAGCGCTTACCTTTTTCAACATTTTGTCACGGTCTTATTTCAAAATGGATAAAAGAAAAAAGTTCTACACACAATACCCCATAAGGGCTAAGTGAAAATAGTTTGTTTGAAAATTTTGCAAATGTATTAAAAGTCAAAAATGTAACTCAAAATGGAGCTCAGGCACATCCTGTTTCCACTGATCATGCTTGAGATGTTTCTACAGCTGGATTGGAGTCCACCTGTAGCAAATTCAGTTGATTGGACATTATTTGAAAGGCACACACCTGTCTATAAAAGGTACCCCAGTTGACAGTGCATGTCAGAGCACAAACCAAGCTATGTCCAAGGAATTGTCTGTAGACCCCCCGAGACAGGATTGTATCGAGGCACAAATCTGAGGAAGGCTACAGAAATATTTATGCAGCACTGAAGGTCTCAATGAGCACAGTGGCCTCCATCATCCGTAAATGGAGGAAGTTCGAAACCACCTAGCGCTGGCCATCCGGCCAAACTGAGCGATGGGGAGAAGTGCTTTAGTCCGGGAGGTGACCAAGAACCCTTTTGTGGAGAGAGGAGAAACTTCCAGAAGAACAACCATTTCTGCAGCACTCCACCAATCAGACCTGCATGATAGAGTGGCCTGACGGAAGCCACTTCTCAGTAAAAGACACATGACACCCTGCCTTGAGTTTGCCAAGGCTCTCAGACTCTCAGACCATGAGAAACAAAACTCTATGGTCTGATGAAACAAAGTTTGAGCTCTTCGGCCTGAATGCCAAACGGCAAGGAAAAGTTGAGCGTAGCAATGTACAGAGACATTCTTGATCAATATCTGCTCAAGAGCACTCTGGACCTCATAGATCTGAAAATGGCTGTGCACAGACGCTCCCCATCCAACCTGATGAAGACTGCCCAAAAGTAGGTGTGCCAAGTTTGTAGCATCATACTCAAAAGGACTTGAGGCTGTAATTGCTGCCAAAGGTGCTTCAATCGAGCAAAGGCTGTGAATACTTGCATACTTTTTGTGTGTGTGCGTGTGTGTGTGTGTGTGTGTGTGTGTGTGTGTGTGAGAAAATAAAGGCGTAGCGTAACAAAATGTGGAAAAAGTGAAGCGCTGTGACTACTTTCCAGATGCACTATAACTCTTATTTTCAAGGGTGACCTGGTCAAAAGTAAAGTTACCATACACTACACCTGACTGTACAAACAACATATTCCAGTAGAACAATATTCTTCAAGATAAGAATCCAGCCTATGTAAAACATTGACATTGTTCCTGGAGCATTTGCAACCATTAAGGACTGTAAGGACGTGTCTTGTGACGTTACCTGATGAACTAACAAGTGGTTTCAGAAGCAGCTGTGTTTAAACCCAGTGGGAGTGTTTACGTTTCTGCAGCTCAGCAACTTTTATTTTATTGTAACAGTTGTGAACTGAAATATTGTCATAAAAATCAATCGGGCTTTTTTAATCTTGTTCTGGCAGACGCTGGTTTGTGCTCACAAATCCAGTTACACGTGTTTATAAAACAGATGCTCTAGCCACGAGACTCCACAGGAAGCGTAAAGCGCTCCATTTCATATCTGGCGTAAACAGGGAGTGTTTCTGCAATTACTGCAATAACCATTTCATGAGTTAGATGTATTTTCTGTGTCCACAATGTCAAATTATCTGGTGTTTATGCACAGCCCTGGCTCTGGAAATGTAGAAACAAAGTGGTGCAGACCACACCACACAAAACTATACCAACCTTTGCAATTGGCGTCGTGTGTGTGTAAGGGATTATGTGTATTTATTTAGATGAGTTAAAATAGTAATTCTCCTGCATAGCGTACAGTCTTTTAAGTATTTATCAAATATTTGACTCTATTAGTGGGATTCCCTCTATATACTTGTGCAGAATGTTTATGTGATTAAATAAGGGTAAGAAATCAGCCGTAAGGCGGGCGCGTGCTTTATTTCTAATTGAATATGGCTGTCGTTGAGTGGCGTCCGGCCCTGCGTGACAGCGAGGTTAATTAATCAGCCCCGTCCCCCAACCCAGCTGAAGGTCTCGGGGCTGAGGAGCCAGGCGCTGACAGGATGTTGAATTAGCAGGTTCTGTAGCTATGCCATCTGACGCATATGTCGTCGCCATGCCGACACAGGCTGTACAAGCTTGCTCGCAGTGACACATGCTGGATCCCAGGGAACAGTTTAAAGTGTTACCTCCTCATTTAGAGCTCGGGATTGACGGGGTTATATCGGCCTACATGTCGCAATTACAGTTTTTATTCTAGCGCTAACAACCGCTTACCTATACTGAGGGTACCTCAAAACTCTTAACACAGCATTTTAATTGTAATGTTTTTGTCAAACACATCTTGTTAATTAAATACTAATTCTACATTTCAAAACGTATAAAAACATTATCTACTAACTAACTCTATCAAAACATTACAATCCTGACACAAAATCACATTCTGTCAAAAAACTAGAACGCTTTCTCTCCAAGAGGAACATGAAGTCAGACCCAGAGCCATGGAAATAACAGAATTACGCCAACGGAAGTTTGACATTTTCAGCGATCACATGGTTCATGGAGAGTCAAACCCTATAGCACAATAGTTCCAGGAAGTGCTTGGTGGGCATTTTTAATATGTATATACAGATATTAAACTCAATAAATGCACCTATTTACATTTAAAATATAATTTATAGTGTATTTTGGCTCCATTGCTGTGGATAAATACTGCTGAGATGGTGCAACTCTGTTATTTCCATGGCTCTGGTCAATAATTGTCATGGTTTAACGGTCCTGCCATGGTTCCTGGGTTTCCCCTTCACTCATTTACTCATGTTGGACTGCCTGTGTCTTGTCATTACACACCTGGTGCCCATTCCCCTAATTAGCTAGAGTATATGTAGCCCTCTTGCTTCCTTGTCGGTTATTGTTTGCTGTACTGGTGAATGTTTTTGTGTATTGTCTGATTAAAGTCAAGATTGTTGCTTGAACTCCAACCTGCGTTTGGTTTCTGCCACCCCCACTCAACCGTGACAATAATAGCTAAATGAAAACTGCATTACTTTTCACGTTTCAGATTTACATGCATATAATGTAGACAATGTGAATTTAAATTAAATTTAACATTTTTTAAATCAGTTTCCTTTTACTGTAAAGCACACTAACTTTTTGTCTTGAGGCGTGTATATTTTCTTTCCTTGATGTGTGCATTTTGAAAACAAATGTATGTAAAAATAAATGAGTCACCTATGCTTTATACTGTTATAATATACATTAGCGTTTTCACAGCCGGAGGACCAATCAGGGTGGGTTAGTGAGATGACGTTGAAGTCAAGAGTGTTTCTACATGGTGGTAGAGCTAGATGAGGCGACCAAAACAGTTGTAGCAACGCTGATTGGTTAAGAATGTGAATCTATTTCCAAATTACTGTAACCAGAGGTCTACAGGAGGTCTACAGGAGGTCTGTAGGAGGCATTCTAACTCCTCTTTCCCAGGTCCAGACAATATTATTTCTTTCTCTTTTGAGAAAGTTGTTCTGTATCCACGCTAGATAAACTCAATCATTTTTACTGCTTTGTGTTTGTCTCTATAATTGAACGTATGTCTCTGATTGAGATTAGACTTAGTTGTGACTGATATATTTTCCACAAATTACAATAAATCATTGATATGTTCATGCTTATCAGCTGTTTTAACATAGATCTTGATCCGCTGTTGTTGCAGTAGTAGAAGCTTTATGTACAATATACAGTTTTAAACATTAGGTCTTCATTTCTGAAATGTTGTGTGCAAGCATTTGTAAAAATAAAGTAAGTAAGTAAAGATCCATAATTTTGGTATTAATTAAGCTTGTTTGTAAAGAAAATAACAGCATTTAAGAAATGCATAAATTGACTGCATATTGTGTGGAATCAACATGAATTGTGTTAATGGTATGGTCATGAACTGTTTAGAGTTTTCAAAATGTGACCACAGATTGGACAAATGGATGTTAGCGGTAGAAAAACACTGTAACAAGGATATTGGTCTTTTGAGAAAAAATGTAGATGCAATTTGGTTCACCGAAACATTCCCACATAAATAAATGTGTGTGTGTGTGTGAGGAAGGTTATTTAAACAGTTCATAGAGCTTTTCGTATTTCACCTGATCAGCCTGGTGTCTAGGTGAGACACATTAGTGAGGCGTCCTACAGCGCATGATGCTCTGAGCTAAAATTAATATCCTGTGTTCCAGGATCTGCTGTTCACCAGAGTAAATCTGAGGTCATCTGGGGTCAACTGAGGACATCTGAGGTCACCTGACAAGGCCGGTCCTTACAGTGTGCAGAGGCTGTCGAGGCTGACCTTTACATGGGGAGCTCCGGGAGGGCCGCCCGGTCGGGCTGAGACCTCCCCTCTTTGCGTCGGGAGGAAGAGCAGGGGGAGGGGGAGGAGCGGAGAGGCGTGCAGCGGTGGGCGGAGCCTAGCGGCGGCATGTGGTGTGCCCTGCTGCTGTTGCTAGGCGGGGCGCTGGCACAGCAGCCACCCCCTGTGGTCACCACCAACTACGGCAAGCTGCGGGGCGTGAAGGTGGCACTGCCCAACGAGATCCTGGGGCCCGTGGAGCAGTACCTGGGCGTGCCCTACGCCCTGCCGCCCACAGGGGAGCGCCGCTTCCAGCCGCCGGAGCCGCCCGCCTCCTGGCCCGGCATACGCAACGCCACGCAGTTTGCCGCCGTCTGCCCACAGTTCCTGGAGGAGCGGTTGCTGCTCCACGACATGCTGCCCGTCTGGTTCAGCAGCAACATGGACACGGTGGCCGGGTACGTGCAGGAGCAGAGCGAGGACTGCCTCTTCCTCAACATATACGTGCCCACCGAGGACGGTACGTGGTGTGTGTGTGTGTGTGTGTGTGTGTGGTGTACAGTGAGTGTGAGTGGGGCATTGTGTTCCTCTTGAAAAGCGCCCCATGCCTTCTGGGGACCCCTGGCATCATAATTGCTCTCAGAGTCAACAGAGCACTTTGTCCCTCGAGAGCCGCGAGGAGATCTTCTATTAGCCGCTGAGACCCCCCGCCGCTTAATCCCCCCCCCTTCCTTGCAGTGATGGCCGATAACCATGGCGATAACACAACGGCAGCTAGGTCACGGCCATCAAGTGTCTGAGTGGTGTGGAGTGTGTGTGTGTGTGTGTGTGTGTGCGTGTGTGTGTGCTCCCTGACTTGACCCGATGCCTCACAAAGGTCTTGGTAGCTGTGTGTAGCACAGCAGTGCATTGTGGGTATTGCTGGATGGCCGTTCTCGAGGGCCTGCAGGGACGACTGGAGCCCCTGACCACTCAAAGCACTATATTTAGACTGTGTGTGTCTGTGACAGAATGTGTGTGTGAGGGATGTCACCAGAACCGATACTTCGGTACAAAGACATGACTGTACTCGTTTTTGTAGGTATCATAGGTATTGCGGCTCTAGTCTGGCAGAGCCAGCCTTTCCTTACGTAAAGTCTGGGACACAGCGCTGGCTAACTGCATCAGGACACGCCTACTTGAGAAGCCAGTTGTTTTGATTGACATGCAGGACGACCAACTACGTAACTCAATGACCAAGTTGGAGTTAAACTTGCAATGAGGAAAACTAAACAACACACTGGTTGTTTTACAGGTCTTGTAAATCTGTACAAGTAGTAGACTATGGTTACTTATTTAAATACATGTTTAAATTTAAATGAGTAAATAAAGCACTGCGCTATCGAAATATAGGAAACATACTTATGTGACAATGCTCTCAGGAAATAGTTATCGACAGTAATACTTTGTGAATGTCTGAAAGTCCCGTGTGGAGCTTACGAGGGTCTATGCATCAGACGTTAGCTTACAAAGGTCTATGCATGTTCAGCAGAGTTGTCTATGTGACGTAGTGCTGATGAACGGATGCTTTCATTAACTTGCAACGTAGTAGCTATAGGCTACAGAAACTGTAGTTGCCGTCATTGAAGTTCCGTACTTGGGATCCTCCTGGTATCCAAATGAGTATCGAGAACCGTGGAATTTTACTGGTAATGGTATCGACTACTAACATTCTGGTATTGTGACATCCCTAGTGTGTGTGTGTGTGTGTGTGTGTGTTTATCTGCTCCCTCCTGCAGCTGAGTCAGCCGATAATAAGTGTCTCCAGTACGTCCCTGTTTAACTGTCGTCAATAAGCTGCTCCCTCCCTGCAGCACCGAGAGAGCGTGTGTGTGTGTGTGGAGAACAGCTGATGTTCAACGACTTATTTTCCACCCACAGACAAAAAGAACAACTTCAGCAATTATTTTCTGCGGAGTGTCCAAGCCTGTTTCTTAATTTAATATGTACCTTGTTTACTCTATAATCCCCTCTGTGTGTGTGGATAAAATACATTGCAGGTATGCCTACAGTTAGAACTGCATTTATCAGCAGGTAGGGTTACAGTAAGTACTGTATTTAACAGCAGGTAGGGTTACAGTAAGTACTGTATATAACAGCAGGTAGGGTTACAGTAAGTACTGTATACAGCAGGTAGGGTTACAGTAAGTACTGTATATAGCAGCAGGTAGGGTTACAGTAAGTACTGTATATAACAGCAGGTAGAATTACAGTAAGTACTGTATATAGCAGCAGGTAGGGTTACAGTAAGTACTGTATTTAACAGGTAGGGTTACAGTAAGTACTGTATTTAACAGCAGGTAGGGTTACAGTAAGTACTGTATTAAGTAGCTACAGATGTAAACTAGAGTCACTGTGCTACATTGGAAGTGTGTGTGTGCATGTGTGTGTGCGCGTGTATGTACAGTATTGTGTGTACTAAACAGTCACATTAGAGAGAGACCACTAAATTATATGTTGAACAGCTTGCTGGTTAAAAGAAAAGAGAATTGTTGTTTTTGCTACGACGTTGAGCCAGGATCTAAGAAAATAAAACATATTAACCCCTTCAGCAGCATCCATGTCCACGTTTTTCTAAATAACAATGTATCAGCGGCGTGGAGAGGTACAGTCTGCACTGAGCTACGACTCAAGCTGCTTCAACACGCTGCACAATATTTGTATTAACCGAACCCGACGTGCTTGGTGAAATATGTGAGACACAAAGACTAATATTTGAAGCTCTACGGTGGGAAAGTGGTCCATCTCTGCAGGGTCTTAAAGGCACACCAGTTCACCCTGTGGCTTTAAAGAGTGTTTGTGTATTAAAGATACACTAGGTAATAGCTCTCCTCAGGGTTAGGGTGTAAAGATGTGTGCAGTTTGACTGTGAAATTGAGAATGACCTTTTTTTTCTTTGTGTGTGTGAAGAGAACAGTGTGAGCCGGTTATTGTTTGGAGCCAGACTTCATCAGACAGAGGCGATCGATATCTTTTATGACGTCTAACTATGACTGTGATGCGTCTTGTCGACTTGGAGTCAAAATTCAGTCGATATTCAATCATGTTTTAACTGCAGCTCTGTCTTAAGTGTAACCCTGCTGTTTGTGCGTTGTCGCCCTGCCCTGCTCAAGGGTTCCCGGCACTCTGCAGCTTCAACCGCGTCATCTTCTCGGTTCACGCCAGAGCTCCTTCTTCTGGAGACGACACACACATCACTGTCCTTCCATCTCTCCCTGCATGACTGCAGCGCGTGGCGACTAAGGAAAACCTCTGTCACCATTTTGTTTTGTGAGAGTTTGTGGGCTTCTGTCTTAAATGTCCTTTTTAACAATGTCCTTCTTGTGTTTTTCTTGTGTTCCTCTTGTGTTCTTCTCCTCGGTCCCGGCTGTTAGCACCCCCTGCTGTGCATGGTATTAACCTGAAGGTGTTGTTTGTGGTGGAACAGCAGGACTTCTGGATCGCTGGGAGACGTTTTCTGGAAAAAGCCACCCTTTGTCTTCTACGGAGGGACAATTATTCCACAGTGAACGCCCTGGGGGTCATTAGGGACCCTGTCTCTTCTCCTGCCCCCCAGACAGGCTTCCTCTGGTGGGAGGGGGTCTGTTAGAACACACAACATGGCTCTTATCTGCGTGCAGGCTGACCCCTCGTCAGCCGTGGTGGTGCCTGTTGAAGCGTGGAGGAGTAAACACGACACATGGCTATGTCCTGGGCCGTGGGAAGGTCCCGGGCTGTGGCTATGTCCTGGGCCGTGGGAAGGTCCTGGGCCGTGGGAAGGTCTTGGGCCGTGGCTATGTCCTGGGCCGTGGGAAGGTCCCGGGCCGTGGGAAGGTCCTGGGCTGTGGCTATGTCCTGGGCCGTGGGAAGGTCTTGGGCCGTGGGAAGGTCCCGGGCTGTGGCTATGTCCTGGGCCGTGGGAAGGTCTTGGGCCGTGGCTATGTCCTGGGCCTAGGGAAGGTCCTGGGCCGTGGCTAAGTCCTGGGCCTTGGGAAGGTCCCGGGCCGTGGCTATGTCCCGGGCTGTGGCTATGTCCCGGTCCGTGGGAAGGTCCTGGGCCGTAGCTATGTCCCGGGCCATGTCCCGGGCCGTGGCTAAGTCCTGGGCCGTGGCTATGTCCCGGGCTGTGGCTATGTCCCGGGCCGTGGGAAGGTCCTGGGCCGTAGCTATGTCCCGGGATGTGGGAAGGTCCTGGGCTGTGGCTATGTCCTGGGCCGTGGGAAGGTCTTGGGCCGTGGCTATGTCCTGGGCCAAAGCTATGTCCCGGGCCATGTCCCGGGCCGTGGCTAAGTCCCGGGCCGTGGCTATGTCCCGGGCTGTGGCTATGTCCCGGGCCGTGGGAAGGTCCTGGGCTGTGGCTATGTCCTGGAGCATGCGCCAGGCGTGTGTTCCCCCAAGGTAACGTCTGATAAGAGATTCATCTCCGTGTGTTGAGAGGCATGTCAGGAGGGTGTGAGGAGGGAAGCAGCTCTTGCAGACTCATGTTGATTACCTCTGGCCAGAATCAGGCCGCTGCCGAAGGAGAGCTTTGCTATCTTCTCTTTTTCTTTGACAAAATGTTTTCAGAGAACTTATTTAGCCGTGTGCCTCCTGGCCCCGTGCCAGACGAACGACCGCTTGGCCTGCAGAGGGAGGGAGGGGAGGGGGAGGGGGGCAGCCAGTATCGAACAGGAAGTGAATTGTTCAAAGACACACAACACATTACGCTGTGAGTCCATTAACCCTCGCCTCCTCTGCCCTGCTAACTCGCACACATGCACACATTCATGCATGCAGGCACGCTCACACACACACACACAGTCATATAAAGATGAATAATGTGCAGCGAGCTACGCAGGCAGAGGGGAATATATTATCCCTGTGGTCGCATGGCATGATGGATGTAGAGGGGGGGAGGGGGGGGGCAGCTGAAAGAAAGACTGAAAGCGATGGAGAGACAGACAATCTAATCTGAGGTGCATGTGCAGCAAATGGAGGCAGCAGTCTGTCTGTCTGTCTCTCTGTCTCTGTCTGCCTGTCTGTCTGTGTCTCTGTCTGTCTGTCTCTCTCTCTGTCTGCCTGTCTGTCTGTCTGTCTCTGTCTGTCTGTCTGTCTGTCTGTCTGTCTCTCTCTCTCTCTCTCTGTCTGTCTCTCTGTCTGTCTCTCTATATGCCTGTCTGTCTGTCTGTCTGTCTCTCTGTCTGTCTGTGTCTCTGTCTGTCTGTCTCTCTGTCTGTCTGTGTCTCTGTCTGTCTGTCTCTCTCTCTGTCTGCCTGCCTGTCTGTCTGTCTGTCTCTCTCTGTCTGTATGCCTGTCTGT
>JAODOY010017647.1:0-26044 GCA_025399855.1 Forbesichthys papilliferus | reverse complement strand
TCTCTCTCTCTCTCTCTCTCTCTCTCTCTCTCTCCCTCTCTCTCTCTCTCTCTCACACACACACACACACACACAATCACTCTCTCACTCTTTTTCTCTGGTTTAATGGTTTTCTGGGCTTAGCTTTGGGCACCACTTTAACAATGGTGGATGCAGATTTTGACCCTTGTAGGTTCTCAGCGGTGCAAGTGTAGGTTCCCTGGTCCACCTCTCTCATCTCATCCACTAGGAGAACGGATTGAGTCTGCACCTGTGCAACACCGGCCCCTACTGGCTGAACACTCTCCTGTGTGTACAGTGGCCGGCCAATCTAATAATAATTAAAAAAAGGATTTCAGTATGGAATATAAAGAAACTCAATAAGGTAAAGCAATTCAATTTGCACAACTGAAGCAGGTGAGCAATAGTTTAAGGAAGCGCGGTTCCACACATGACCGCAAAGAAGCTGCCAGAAAAAATAGTAGTGTAACTAATTACTTTTTCCAAAAACATAACATTACAATTGTACTAATTCAAGTAATGCTGCATTACAGGAACTACATTTATGGTCCTAGCAAGTTCATTATAAAGAGGGTTACATTCTAAAAACACAGGTTGTAATTTTTAGGAAGGGGTGATGCAGGGTAGTAATTGTAAAAGTAATGTAGTAAAGTAACTATTGTAATGTATTACTGTAACTACTAATGTAGCGTAACTAATTATTTTACTACCAAATAATATGTAAAGTAATATTATTACGTTTTAAAGGAGTAATAAATAAATAGTAACTTATTTCTATTCCTGAGTAACTTGCCCAACACTGGATCATACTAGCCTGGCTTTGCTAACGGGGTGGTTGACTTCAAGTTCAAGTCAGCATTTGTTTCGAAATGATGGTAGCTAGAGCTGAAGTGATACAAACAATTGTAGCAATGCTGACTGGTCAAATGCGGTCCAATCGTTTTAAAATGAAGAGGTCTATGCCCAGTAGGAGACAACGACTGTGATTACTACCCAATGAAGTGTGTCCAGACGGGTCTGGTTACACCAGGCTAGGAACCCACTCCCACTGTTGTCGGCCAACTGGCTGTTTAAGCTGACCTGTTGCCCAGGGTACGTCCATGTGAAGCCCATGTCCACACCCTGCTCCCCCATCACAGTGCAGGTGACCTGCAGGTTCGCTCCCACAGCCACAGAGTCTAACGAGGCCTGGATCACTGGGGCAGGTGCTGCCATGGGGTCTGATGACAGCAGAGATATAACAGGCAGAAATAGTTTAATATAAGATAGGATTGTCCATCTTAGTTGAACTGAACATTGACAATGTAAACGGAACACACCCCATATTGGTTTCATGCGCTACGACAAGGTAATATCTACATTTTCTTGTGGAAATTGTTATTAACTGTACTACACATCTCAGTCTAAAATTGCCCTTGTTTTGGTCCTTGTTTTTGGTTTGCAGCTAGTGAATTCTGTTTGGTTTAAAAACATAAACAATGAGCTGGGGAGGAAATATGCGGTCACAATAACAGAACAGAGGAGCGTTACCTTTAAATGAACATTCTGGAGAAAAATTGTTGATATTGGAACAAAAACGTCAATGTCATAGGGTGCTCTTTCAGAAGCTCCACCCCTCAAATTACAAACATTGCCAGGGCCGGGATAGTGTTTCGTGGTGTGGTCAGCACCACTTTGTTTATGTTCCCATTTACGGAGCCGGAGTAAGGAGACATTCGCTGATGAATATGACAAAAAGTGTATTTGCTAACAATGGCTAACTCTACCTATAACTGATCATTTTCTGTGGTTGGTTAATACAGTGCACCACACTGGCGTATACTCACAGTTGACATAAATCAGCATGTACTTGGTGGAGCTCTGCCTGAGGTTGCCCAGGCTAGCAACACAGTACAGGGCTCCGGAGTGATGAGGCCGCGGCCGGTGAATGGTAAAGCCTTGTTTGACATTGAATGAGATCTCCCTTCCGTCCACCGGCACCGCCACTGGAGGAAACTCCCGGTGCAGAGTCACCTTGGCCGTGGGGGACGTCACCTGACAGGGAAGGACCGTGGGCCAGTTGGTGCGCAGCTGAATGATCTCGTAGTAGTCAGATGTCGGCACAAACAGCTCCTGTGGGTCTAGATAGTCGATGTACTAATTTCGCCTTTATGGTGGGGTGGGGAATTGAATAACAAGTGAAAACTAAATGGTGCCATCAATACATTTCCCATTCATTGTACCTGGGAAGAAGACGAAGACTTTGACGGCCTTGTCGTGCTCCTTTCTGCACTGGGTGTCTTCACAGTACATGGGGTAGCAGGTGTATTCTCCAGTGTCTGCTCCGGTGGAGTTGACCAGCCTCAGAGAGCTGTACCTCTCATGCTGGACAATTCTGTAGAATCAAAACAGCAGACCAGTTTGTGCCTGTTGTTTAAAGGTACACTCCTGGATGTGTGTGCAGAATTGTCCTTGTGATTGAAACCAGCCGATCTGTGTGCTTATTGGCTGGCACTCCACCCTCCCCTTCCCAACTCCTCCCCCTCTGACGATGCACTTGATGACAAAATGCTGTAGTTATTCTAATAAAATAATGCATATGATCTGTTCATCTATTGACACATGCTACATCATGCAAGACAAGTGTCTTCTAAATGCTGTTCTGAATGTCAATGTTCTTCATTGACATGTCTGGTAAAATAGCTGTAAAAAAAACCCAATCAATACGTTGTTTCTCTTGATTTGATAAACCCACTTAAACCTAACTGTGATTCCCACCTGAGCCGGCCTTCATCCTCCTCTTCCAGATAAGGAGGAACACTCCACTGGACTGGTTTGCTGTTGCACCGCATCTCCAATGTATGTCCACTCGGCACAGTTAGCGTATCACCCATCCTCTGGAACCTCCCCTTCTTTAGCACCTAATGCACAGCAGGCATTCAAATGTATGAGGGGCTAGACATACTGCGCATCTGGTATTCCTTAGTTTGGAGGTTGGGGGATTTCAGCTGTGTTTTTTAACCATTTGGCTTTGAAAGCACACATATATAGGTGGGTAATCAAAGTTATGTTTTAGTTGTTTAGAAAAGGGTATTCTCGATTGTTCATGCAAACTTTAAACAGTGAAGACAATGTGCTCACCTGTGTTAGGAAGGTCCGACCTCGAGGTGCAGGTGGAGATTTAACCTTTGGTTTTGCTGTGACTGGGTCTTTGGTGGTAAACCGAACATTGGCTTTAGTGGGCTTAGACTTTTTTGCAGCAGTGATTTTGGCTTCTTGCCCACATCCTACAGAGGTGAAGTAGATGAAATAGTATTATACATCTTATATCTCTGCTTGGCATGTGCTGAAGACAAATCCAGTCCAATGTCAGCATGTTAAGCAATATGATTAACACAATCTTCTTGCAAATACAGCTGGACTACTGTATGTGACTATCATTGAAGCTTGTAATATCTGTGACATTTTCTTCTTCCAAGTATCTTAGGGTAAGACAGTAAGGCCAACAGGAACCTAGCTCTCACTGTAATTCTAGGAATGCTTGCTCAAAAAGACACAGACATTTCACTTACCTAGCTCCAGAATTAGGGCACAAATCAAGAAGGTGCTCCACGCTAGACTCCACTTTCTCCCAAAAAATTTCTCCGGAAGCATGACTGATAGTAGTTATTATGGCCTGTTGGTTGTCACTTCATCCAGTTTAACACAATACACCAATGAATTCAAATAACAGACCTGTACAAAGTGAGGTGGTGAGAAATAAATTTTTTTTAGAGAGAGAGAGAGAGAGAGAGAGAGAGAGAGAGAGAGAGAGAGAGAGAGAGAGAGAGAGAGAAAGTATGAAGGGGAAGGCAGTCCGCTAAGTTGTTTACCAGAGCACATAAATTCCTCTGTGTGCATTAGTACCAAAAATTCCTCCTGACTGTCTCAATGGAGCCTTTCAACGTAGTGGCAATAATGAGGGCTCCATAAGACCCCTTAGGCCCCTCCATCTGAAATAGCAGAGAATGTTTGTTTAGCTGCTGGGCAGGAAGGTTTCCAACCAGAGAAACAAGGTAGCACAACAATAATATAAGTATGTTCTTTTAAGTTCTGTGCCTGGACAGGTCAAACGGATGTTTGAAACTTCAGTGGTGTGGGCAGAATGTATTTGATGTTTCCTGCACTTTTAACATGCTGTATGTTGAAGCTGACATGACTGAAAGCCAGAAGAAATAAGAAACATTGTTGAACAAAACAAATTTGTTGGCATGACCAAAAAAAATCACCATATTTGTGTATGCAAAAAATTATTACCTAAATCAAAACTTAAATATATTTTTTTTATTATATTATGATATACTTTTGTTTTATTTGGAATGTCTCAAGATTTATATAAGACAATGAAACATAGGTAGATGTCAAGGTCATTTTTATACCCAACTTTTATAAACTGCTTTCGACAAAGTGATAGTTTGCAATTGTAATTTCAGTCACAATGGAAGGGCTGTGTCATAAGCATACATGTTAACAAATAGACTGCATACGCGTGTGTGTAGCCGAAGTATTCATGCAATGGCTGTGTGACTTGTTGAAAGTACTTTACTTTAGTTCCTCTCAGTGGAAAAATGTGATGCTGATAAGGCAGGGCTATATTACTGTAAAATGTATTGCATTTATCGACATTATACTGTACAGTATATACCGTATATATATAATAATAATAATTCATATTTTCTGTTTAAAAAGACTAAAGCTCCAATTATGATGTAGGTTATATCTAGGTTATCATAATGGTTGAATTATTTCATGAACACTGTGTAGCAGGCAGTAGCATGTCTTTATCAGCATGAATTCCCTTTTGAGAAAAATTATTGTGTTTATATATTCAAAACACTAATTTAGGAGTTGATAAATAAAGTATGAATCCATAAAACAAGCAAAGGCCTTAACAATTTGTATTCCACAAAAATCAACAATCTTTATCAATGTGAGTCTACTTCTATATCTAAATGTACAGAACATACTGTAATTTTCATTTCATATAAACATCTTTGTTATGTCTGAACATTTGAAAGTATAAATGTAAACACTTTAAATAACTACAGTACAATACATGTACAGTATATTGAAAACCCTTTTGACACTATTTTGGTTGTTTTGAAAAACATTATTTTCACCTGTTTACATTTTTAACTTACAGTATGTTACACGGATAAACAGTAAAAGTTATGCATTGTTACTCAGGGAGAAAACACAAACTGATATATAATATCATAAATGTATTACTCTGTGATATCTTGGCAATGTGTAATACAAATATACACGCATAGACACTACAGACATATACTTTAAAGGGTACAAATGCTTGTCGCAGGGGAGTTACCCATTTGAGAGACACAAAGTACCTTTATTGTATGGCTTCTTAATGACCAAATTATATTTTTAAGGGAACATTCTTCAACAGTGTACCTGTAGGCCTGCCATGATGATTACTTATCAACTTATTGTGCGATACATGGCCATGACTTTTTACAATTTTTCAGATGTCAATAATATTGCTTGTATTTACACATATGTTGCTGACATAATAAAGTTAGCCATGTTGTGCCGCCACTGCGCTTCATACACACACACACACACACACACACACACACACACACACACACACACACACACACACACGCACACACACACACACACAAAGAGAGGACAGCGACAGGTAAAATAAGTGTTCCTCAAGGTTTTCAGTCGACACAAACTTTGTGTAGATATAATGTCTGAAGATTCAAATTTGACCATACATTAACTGCAGAGTGGACTCTACATTGTGTTTAGAGTTTAAGAATTGAAAAGCTTGTAGTCTATATAGATCATTATGCTATTATATTACCATTATATCAGTGGCATAAAATGCTCTTAAATTGACAATACCATAATTTATCGCAATTATTTCTGGAACAATCAGACAACAAAAACAATGATTGTGCCAGCCCTATATACCATGTAAGAACAGAATTGTTGTCTCATAGTTTCATTTTTGAGTGTGAATGATTGTGTAGATTTGTCTGTACATGCACACAATAGGCCTACTTTACATACATAATGTGCACATGCTGATCACAACAGGAGCAACATTCAAGTAGAACAGTAGGTATGGTAGCAGTATCAATGCTAAATCTCTCTCTCTCTCTCTGGTCTAGTTCTGCTCACAGTTTTGCTTCCTGGAAAATAACTGTTTTGCCGCTGACAGTCTCAATCGGCATCTGTCCGGTAAGGAGACGCTGCTTTTGTACACTGAAACGGACGCCGTAACCAAAATAGATGAGCAGCCCTGAAGGAATAGACAAGGCATCCAAAATGGCTTAGTCACAAACATCCAAACGTCTCAGGCAATGTGGTCTTCATGCTGTGATTCATGCACTCTTACCTACTAACATCCAGATAGCGTATCGTATCCAGGTGTCTCCTCCCAACTGCACCATCAAATACACGTTGATGAAAACACTCAGTATGGGCAGAGCTGGAAGAAATGGCACCTGCAGTCAGAGAAGAGAACATTATTATTCAGGGTTTTTATTCCGTTCAATTTAGTTCAAACAAACAACAAACAAAGAGGCTGTGTAAAGTAGTTCTCACCATGAACGATGCCCTGGTGGCGTTCTGTGGTTGTCTCCAGATGAACACAACGTTGCACAGCACGATGAACGCAAGGAGGGAAACACACACCAGGCTCCACACTTCCATCTGAACCAGAGCATCGAGGGCTTGGGCCAGGATGGTGCAAAGGGCAACCACACACACAACTGGAGGAAAGAAAGGGATGGTTAACAAAGAGGATCTCACTCAAGTCAGACATCTGCCCACAGAGTAGACCACAAGGTAGTGTAAAACCAGAGGGTGTCTTACTAGAGAACACTGTCAAGCTTGTAACAGTTTTTGAGGTGCCGGAGGTGGAAGAGGGTGGAGGTTTCAAACAGTTTCTTGATTCATAGATCTGTTCAGTTAGTTCAGTGGCTTTTGATGTATCCTCTTGGTACCTTAATAACACACATTTGAAAACTAAAGGTATAGTCTGTTACTCAGGATGAACTTGTTGATATTTAAACTCTAAACATCTTTCCCTTTGGATAGTAAACATTTTTCATCATTCAAAGTGTTAGAGCACACCCAAAAGCCTACATTTCTTACCTTGTAAGTCATGGTTTTAATGTATGCTGCACAATACACAATATTAGTTCTTATAATACTATATACATATTAACAGGATTTGAAGGCTTAAAGGAAAGTATGTACCTATATTTGGTATTTTGAATATCTCAAGATTTATACAAGACAATGAAACGTAGATGTCAAGGTACTTTCCTCTAAGTACTACAACCTGCTGTAAACTGCCAGTTAAAGTGGTAGTTGTTAATTGTTTGCAATTTAAGTCACAATGGAAGGTCTGAGTCATATTGTTATCTTTATAACATCTGCGTGTATGTGTGCGTGCGTGTGCGTGCGTGTGCGTGAGAGTGTGTGTTTGCGTGTGCACAACGATGAGTGGTGGAGAACAGTGTGAGCGTAGAAACCTCGCAGGGGGAGGAGTAGAGAGTAGCAGCAGCCGATCAACCACCACCTGTTGTAATTCCTGTTTCTACCACAAGGGGAATTCGCACACACATAGAGTGGTGTCTGTGTGAGAAAGAGACACCCACCTGAGTATTAGTATGCATATCGCCACGAGTGTGTAGGCAAACAGAGTTCCAATGGACATCATGTCCACCAGGGCTTTGAGGTCAAACAGCAGGGCCATGATGGCTACAGACAAGATAGAGACATGACAATGAGTGCACTGCCACCACTTCAGAGACAGCTCCTTATTTGGTGTGGTAGTATACCTGCCACTATGCCTGAAGACATTGTCGCTATAACAGGACTCCCTTTTTTGCTGACACTGCTCAGCTGCTTGAACAGCAGACCGTCTCTCGCCATTGCGAAAAGCACACGGGGCATGGGAAACATGGACCCGAGCAGACTGCGTGGACATAAAGCACAACGCGTCTAGTCATTCTTTCGCTGGCGCGTGTGGTTGTTGTAGCATGAATATGTCATGAATGGTATTATGTTAATGGTTACTGGTTACTGGGGTTCATAGGTCAGAACCACTGGCCCAGCAGACGACAAGGCTGCTTGCTACAAATGTTTCTCACCTGGTGGAAAGCGCACAGAGGGACCCGACCGCGACAACATATTTGGCTGGGCCCCAGTCGATGTATTCGAAGGCCACGGGCAGGGGGCTTTGGACGTTGAGGAGGTAGTAGGGCATCATAAGGGTAAGAGCAGCAGACACCGCAAAGTAGGCCAGAAAGCAGATGAGCAGAGAGGCCACGATTCCCAAAGGAATGGACTTTTGGGGATTCTTTACCTCCTCGCCTATGGAAGAGATCGCCTTGAGGTCAGTAATGTACTTTCCTCATTAAAAACTAATTGAAGGAATATCTATCTACACAGGAATATCTACATAGCGTGTAAGATTACAGTGCAATTGCGTTGAAACATGTTGCAGAATACACAATATTGCATGCTCTTCTTGCTAATGGTCATACTTGTTGTAGCGATGCAGTCAAATCCAACAAAAGCATAGAAACATGTCGCAGCTCCGGTCAGGGTTCCATTGAAACCATAGGGGAAGAATCCACCTACTCCATATTCACTGGTGAGATTGACTGTGGATGTAAGGTTTCTGTGTGGGAAAGAGAGATAACATTATGTTTAACACTATCATTTGTGATAGCCTAATGATAGGGCAGGGCGGCTTAAACAATAAGAAGGTTCAAAAGGGCAGCGTTCTACTTTAATTCTGCGGTTGCGTTGAGCAATTCCTCCTCGCTGATTTGCCAGTTGGATATGTCTCCCTTGACGAAGCCAGAAATGACAACGAACAGCAGCACAACAATGTTGACCGCCGTGAAGATCTTGTTGATTGTCGTGGATTCCTTCACTCCAAAAGACAGCAGGCCTTTGTGATAAAGAGAGACGTGTGAGACTTTTACTGTCTCTAGCGAATCTCTGTGTGCGTTGGCTGAAGAGCTAAATCGCAAAGTGTGTTGGCTGAGGAGCTACCGGTGATGTACCGGTAGTATTGTAGCATTACCTGCCAGCAGCAAAATCAGGGCAGCAGCAAAGAAATCTGGGTAGGGAGCCAGACCGGGCAGGCCCATGGCGGCGTGTTTCCCAAAGAACTCTGCCATCACGCCCCCTATGAGGTCGTCAAACGTCCCACTCCACGCCCGGGCGACGCTGGACGTCCCTGAGCAGAGGGATGCAATGAAGAATGCATTTATACTTCATATAGAAGGGGGGAGTGAACACACTTTAGTCTTGAGGGTTAAAGGTATTCTATACGATATTTTAAACATTATTAATATAGCAGAAAACAACTATATTTATATGCAAATATATAATTAAGTCATCTGTTGTTTTCATTCAACCACACTCATGTTAATGCATGTCTGTGTGTGTGTGTGTGTGTGTGGCCTATGAAGCATTTGAGATGCTTGTGCCCTCTGTGTCAATAGACACACTTTATTGAACTCAGTGAGCTACAAAGAGTATTACACAGTATTACATACAGTCACATTGGTATGTGGACTTTTGATCCAAAGATGCTGTAGGTTACAATAGGTTAAAAGGTAGGATGTATTAGAATCTTGTGATGGTGGTTAATCATTTATTGTGGCATAAGAAAAATCTTTCCATTATGGGAAGAAATAGGCAAATTATTGTTCTACTTAAAACAAAAGGCATCCAGATAGGGATTTCATTAATTCATTGTATCGAAATTTACAGCAGGAATAATTAGAGGTATTAGGGAAAATGTATGGTAAATTTAGGCATGTGGTATGAAACAAATGAACGATATGAACACATTATATAACAATTATCCTGGCCAAAATAATTGCAATAGACAATATTATCACCATTATTTATTATCTTATTAATAAACTCTTAAACGGGCACTAAAACATACTGGAATCACTTATTCTTAAATTTTGTCAAGAATCTATCATTTTTATTATCATGACACATACTTTTTGTGATTCTTTTTGTATTGAAACCAGTATTTCAACAAATTTGAGGGATGCAGGCAAGCCAAATTTTCAGCCATGGTGGTGAATGACTGGAAAGATGCAGGCTAATAAATAAATTACTAAATCAATACAATTGGACTGTACAAGTGAGCTACACTGCTTTTTCAAGTCACACAAAATATTCATACTTATGTGAGGATATTCATGATAATCACTATAATGGACGTTCACCATGATACGATTATCGTCAGTATTTTTATCGCGGTAAACGATTGTTAAGCGATATCATATTTCGTCCCATCCCTAGGTACAATTTCATTAATGCCTCATTACCACCACAACTAAACCTCAGTTGATAACAATCTGAGAACCATTGTATCATACTTGCCTATGACGTAAGACAGCATCAGATTCCATCCAGTAATGAAGGCCAGGAGCTCCCCGACCGTCACATAACTGTAGAGGTATGCTGAGCCCGTTTTGGGAACCCTGGAGCCAAACTCCGCGTAGCACAGTCCAGCAAAGATGGAGGCCACCGCTGCGATGAAGAAGGAGATGATGATGCTGGGCCCAGCGGTGGCCCTGGCCACCTCTCCAGAGAGGACATAGACGCCAGCACCCAGGGTGCTGCCCACACCCAAGGCCACTAAGTCCAGGGTGGTGAGACACCGGTTAAACGTTGACTCCTCTCCGTCAGGCTCCAGGGGCTTCCTCCGGGACAGACCCAGGACAAAGGACTTGACCTTGCCGCAGGCCATGCTTATAGGGCTGAGGTGGGGAGGGTGGTCAGAAGGGGCTGGGATCCGAGTCAGAGAGACCATGTTTGTCAAGGAGAGTGTAAGGGTAAATGCCACCGAGCAGAGAGGGTTGGAGGAAAAAATCAGTCAATAAAGCAAATATGTAAATAATTGACGTGATGACTTGTTAATTATTCCTAAAGACTTTTTAAAATAAATAACACGATGTAATTTATTACATTTATCATTTAGTTGAGAAAGAATGTTATCAAATTTTACCAAATTAACTTTATTAGTTTTGTGTCTAAATCATGCTCCAAGATTAAATCTAAAAACATAAAAAATAAATTCCTTTTCTACTCATTTTTTCTACTTTCCTCTGTCACATAGTTACAATAACATAATAACCATACTGTTTTTTCTTCAACAACACCCATATTTCACCAGCATTTAATTAAATAAAGAAATTACCTTTTAGTATATTGTGCTACCGAATGTGCCTGGAACAGGGCAATGATCAAATCTGTTTATACTGTACTGTAGTACTGTATTACATTAGTCATTTTAAATGCCCTACTTATCACCTCTCCGATATGATAGTGCTGATGCATTTGGTTCTAGCTTTTGTACAGAGCAGAAACATCCACGTCATTCCTGTACTTGAACCTGTATGCACCTGTAGCAGCTATTAATAAATTCCACATTGCAACGACAAGAGTATCAGTACCTACCTTACAAGTGAAGTACCATGTTGTTTATGAGAAGGCGGAGAATTCAAAAAAGGATTTCTTGGTTCTCATTGAGACAGCACCACTGGTGGGAACAATGTGAGCTACTGTATGTTCACCGGTAAAGGAACGGAGCGAATGAGACTCTGTCTTTAAAAAAAGTCCCCAAATATTCAGCCCAATCCTGTGGGCAAAATATTGAACTACATTATTGTATTTAAATTAATTTAACATGAATAGGACCCAAACAAAAGCTGTATGTCACACCTACGTCCCGTGGCGGGGCGGTACCAGCCTCTCCCCGGAGTACTAATCACCGATCTGTGACAGGTGGCAGTCAGGGACTCCCGCACCTGTTTCTGGTTGAGTGGTTGTGCTCTCCCTTTATTAGTTTTCTTTTGTGTTCCAATGTTGCTAATGTTAAGCTTTTTTGTTCACACAACCCTGTGTGGCTCTGTATTTTGTGTAGTTTTGTTTTGTAATAAATTCGGGGACGCGGCGATGGTGTCGTACCCCAGATTCATCAGGCAGTTCCGAGCCGTGTTCGATCACCCGGCGGAGGGCCGTGACGTGGGGAACAACTGCTGGGGCTCCAGCAACGTACGGGCCCGGCTGCGGAGTATGCTTTGGCGGCTGGAACGAGCCAGCCCTGCGCACAGTGTTCGTACAGGGTTTGTGGACGGAGGTGCGCATGGAGCTGGCTTGTGCTCCAGAGAGCACGTCGCTAAACGCCTTCATCGACCGGGCCATTGTCTACGATTGACAGCTTAGGGAACGGGACAGGCTGGGGCGCCGCCAACATCCTCCTGGTGTACCCAAACCCTTTCCTCCCGTTCACTGTGGAAGTCGACGCCTCCGAGGTCGGAGTGGGGGCGGTCCTCTTCCACCTCCAACCACCTGCCCCCCCGGCAAGATCTACGTCCCGCGGAGGTTGCTGGGCCGGCTCGTGACCTGGGCCCATGAAACACCGCCGCAGGTCACCCCGGGGTGGACCAGACAACAGAAGTACTTCGGGAGAAGTATTGGTGGCCTGGCATGGGAAAGACTGTGCGCCACTACGTCAGATCATGCCAGACCTGCGCACAGTCCAAGGCGCCGAGGCACGCACTGGCGGGCAAGCGCCACCCCCTCCAGTACCTCAGCGGCCGTGGACACACCTCTCGGTGGACTTCATCACGGACCTGCCAGCGTCAGAGGGGCAGACGGTCATCTTGGTGATCATGGACCGGTTCTCCAAGATGGTTTGTCCCTCTGGCTCGCCTGCTGACGGCATTACAGGTCGCTGAGGTATTATTCCAGCAGGTCTTCTGGCTGTACGACCTCGTACATCGTGTCAGACCGTGGCCCCCAGTTCACATCCAGAGTATGGAAGGCATTCATGGCACGCCTTGGGGTCGCGGTCAGCCTCACATCCAGGTGCCATCCCCAAGCCAACGGGCAGGCGGAGCGGGCGAACCAAGAACTATGCAGGTACCTACGCACCTACTGCGCAGACAGCCTGCATGACTGGGCACGCTTCCTCCCCTGGGCGGAATACGCCCAGAACTCGCAACACCAGTCCTTCACAGGGCAGACCCCGTTTCAGCTGGTGCTGGGGCACCAACCACCGCTATTCCCATGGACGGGGACTCCCCCCAGTGATGTATCAGCAGTGGAGGACTGGTGCCGCCGCGTTGGGGAGGCGTGGGCCGCCGCCCCGGAGATGTCTAGTAAGAGCAATCGACCAACAGAAGTGCCAGGCGGACCGGCGGCGGTCCAAGGCCCCGGACTACACTGTAGGAGACAGGGTGTGGCTGTCTGCGCAGGACCTGCTACTCCGCCTGCCGTGTCGTCACTTTGGAGCTCCCGCCCCCATACCAGCGGGTTAACCCCACCTTTCATGTTTCTCTCCTCAGGCCGGTGGTTCCTGGTCCGCTGGAGGGTTGGGACCCTGCTGCCGCACCTCCGGTGCCGGTAGAGGTGGAGGGGGGTCCAGCATACGCCGTGGAGGCAGCGCTGGATTCCAGACGGCGGCAGGGCCGCCTCCAGTACCTGGTGGACTGGATAGGTTACGGCCCCGAGGAGAGGAGCTGGGTGCGGGCTGTGGACACTGATCGGGCCCTCACCCAGGAGTTCCACGCTCGCCGGCCGGATTGGCCAGGGCCTCACCCTCGGGGTCGGCCGTCGGGGGCAGGCTGCGTCAGGAGCCGTGCCTGGGGGGGGGGTACTGTCACGCCTACGTCCTGTGGCGGGGCGGTACCAGCCTCTCTCACATGCTCTCGCTCCCCGGAGTACTAATCACCGATCTGTGACAGGTGTCAGTCAGGGACTCCCGCACCTGTTTCTGGTTGATTGTGCTCTCCCTTTAATAGTTGTCTTTTGCGTTCCAACCCTTGCGGGTTATTCTTGTAGCACTGCTAATGTTAAGCTTTATTGTTCAAACAACTCTGTGTAGCTCTGTATTTTGTGTTGGTTTTGCATTCTTGTGTTTGTCATTACCGACCGCTCACACTGTATGGCATTAAGAACTATTAAACTACTGTATTTAGATAACAGATAATTTTACATGTTCCAGTTCTCTTTTGTGTACTTGTTCTATTTCTTAGTTTCATAAATCATCAATCAGCAAATTGATAATGGGTTATTAGAATAACGTGCTAAAGCAAATATTGTAAGCAATGGACCTGGTAATCTTTATGACTATGAATTTAAGATAAGCCAAGCATTCATACTTCATGACTAGTTGCCCTTCACAAAAGACGATTACAGTAGATATGAAGGCAATGCTTTGTTTCTAATTGTAGCACTACATGAATCAACACCAGAATACACTTTACAACATGTTGTAAAGAACATATCTATGCAGAAAAAGTAACTATTCCTTGGGTTATCCTCAGCTTTGGAAGACGGCCCTGCCTTCCTGCCTGTATCTCACAGTATCTCTGTAAGGGAGTTGGCCTGCCTAGCTAGCTCCTAGCTACTTAACAGAGGACAAAGCAGCTTTCATGGTTTAGGCACACAGGTAGCCCCCCCCCCTGCCTCATCTCCCATCAGGAGATTTCAGATCACCTAATCCCTGCTGGCGTCCACCTCAGAAGGTATGTACTGTAGGTGGCCCTTGTACAGACCCGGTACCTTTGACCAGTCACACATCAGGCCCTATCTATCTGCACATGTCATTATTAGAGATACAGCAATGTTAGTAACTCTAGATCATATTAACTTCAAGAGCAGATGACCTGTGACCTATAAAAATAGATTTATGCACACCTGCATACCCTTACCCGATAAGAGTATACCTTTGTAATCAAAAGTTATATTTATCATTTTAAGTTAACAAAACACTTATATTTCAAGTCTACTGTTTCTTTGGAAGTGTCATATAGCTGTGTGCATATTTACCTTTTTTTCTTTCTTTCTTTCCTTCCCAGGAAGAAGCTAGCTGTTGTGTGTTTGTCAAGTGAAAGTTAAATATATCCAGTTTGTATATGCTGATAGGAAAACATAGTTTTCCCTGCTATATATACAAGGCTGGCTTGTGTGACCCTCCCACACAATAGAATAACGTACAAAGTAGCCTTTCTCATTCTGTACTATTTGCGATTATAATGTTCTCATTATTTAACGCAGAGCACAGGGTGAGATTTGCACAACAGAAAATCCCATGATGAATGCCAAAAATGCTTTTGTGTTCTTATTGCCACATTTTATTTTTGTTGCATTCAAAATACACAAGATAACCAAGTTTGCTTTCTACATTACTCACGTGCTGGATTTATATAGGGGAATATAACCTATGTTAATGAGTAAAATGACAATAATTCACTTATATGTAGCAGGTAAATTACATTGCATTGAAATATCAATGCAGTATGTTTATAGGATTTCACAGATTATTTACAATGTAAATAGATTACTGTATAGGCTATACTGTAATTTACATTTACAATAATTTGATCTGGAAACAAAATAAAACAAAACAAAACAAACAATGTCTGCTGATACCAGCTGATGACAATACTCACGCCATTCATTCAGATAACATTAAGGTGGAATAAACTGATCATAATCTATGGTGGACATGGGTAAATGGGACATGGGGCACAGGTATAAAAAAAAAGTATAGGCAATATAGTCTTACATTGCAAATTACTTACAAGTTATATTTTACAAGCAAGCCCTCCCTGTGTAAAATATAATAAATAATATTGTTATTAAAATGAAAACGAATCTAAAAACATTATTCGTCATATGATAACTACATATTTCACAGGGGGGCAGAATTTACCGTTAATGTTCCCATTTGTTACGCTCACTGGTCAAGCCCCAGTGTCCTTTAAAGATAATGGAGACTATTATCAGTTCTCTAAATATTGTAGGCCTATACTTAAGTCTATACTTAGTGTCTTCAAGGCACTGATGCATTGATGTTCTTTAACATGGACCAGGCCATATAGATCAAAGTTATAGATCAAAGAAAAGCATAAGGAAGAGAGATTACCATGTGTATGTCCAATCTGGCATCTCTCTCTCTCTCTCTCTCTCTCTCTCTCTCTCTCTCTACCGAGAAGGGTCTAGCTGCAGAAGAGCACTCTGGGGCAGGGTCACTGTCGGACATGTGGGCGGGGCAGGGGCACTAAGGGGCATGTGGGCGGGGCAGGGGCACTCTCAGGCCTGTGGGCGGGGTTTGGGAATTGTTGCGCTGAAATTAGTTTAATTCTTTTACAAAAACAAGTAGTAGAAGCAGAAAGTAGAGTGCACTTGGACTATATGATGTAAATAATTTAAAAATATTAAATCTTGTTATGTAATTAACAAACACCTCAACTTGTAAAAGCAGTAATACGTTTTTGAGTTGAAAATAGCGTCTCAAGTTGGTAATGAAACGCCAAAGGGTCCTGACCAAGCGTCTATACTTAACGACTTGGGAGTAAGAACGTGTTGCAAGTTGAGTCTCATATGAACAATTATGAAGAAGCGAACGGCTATTATACGAATGCTGGAAGAATATACGTTTGCTCGTCCATTTAAATCAGCGGTTCAAGCAGTAATTTGTTTTTGAGTTGGTAAAATAATGTCTCACCAGTAAAGTATACGCGTATGACCAAAGAAGAAAAGCGATATTCTATGCTGGAAGAATACACGTTTGCTCGTGCCTTTGTAAATCAGCGGTTCAAACTACATTTTTTTTTAGTTTGAGTTGAAAGCAGTGTCTCGATGGTGGAGTAGTTAACCAACGATTTCATTGTAGCGTTTGGAGATCAAACTTTTGTCCATAAATGTTTATAAAATGAGCAATAATAATTAATAATTAGTTAATAATTTTAACAAGCACAAGTGATATAGTGTTCCGTCATGTTGATGCAGTTTAAAGAAAATTGCAGATGCTCTGCTACAGTTAACACAATATTAATCATATTTTGCCCAATATTTTTTATTACTGTAACAAAAGTCATCACAATTCCTCTCAATGACAGAAAACCGTGTTTAGGAGACAGTCAAACACAGACTCGGCAGTGTGTAGTCTGTACGCGGGGCCAAGGGAACTGGCACTGTTAGGCCTATTAAACAATTTAATGAAACGTATTTGCCATGAACCAAAGTAGTTATTTAATTCCCCAATTTTCAACATCGCTATTTTGACTCCATAATCATATACAAGTCTATGCATCTGGATTGTCATCACAATTTCATAAACTGTCTTGTGATGCAGGAGCGGCTGGTACATTACCACCGCTCTACTTATAAATTTAGTTTAACTAGTGCCCCACTGCGTATGTAGTATTCCATACATTTTGTTCAAATACATTAAGTCTCTGGGCTGACTAGTGTCACCCTATTTCTATAATTACCCACAGATAATCCAGTTTGAACTCAACTCAATAATATCCTATATTACGATCATAATTTCAAAGAACCGCCCACAGGCCCGAGAGTGCCCCTGCCCCGCCCACATGCCCAACAGTGGCCCTGCCCCAGAGTGCCTTTCTGCAGCTAGACCCTTTTGTATCTACCCCCCTTCCCTGCCCCAAGCAGACGCTTACTGGAATAGGGTAGGACAGAAATAAACTCAGAAACAGTCTCACACCTGTGCCAGCATTCAAGTCGTTGGGAAATCCAAATGTGAAGTGCTATAATGTGAGAGGCAAGCGTTTACAGAAACACTAATTGAAATGTGAAAGCATACGCCTAATATATAGGATTGTTGTATATTCGTTTTCTCGAATGTCGCGTTGTCTATGAAGCGCTGAAGCAGCATAGTAGTCTAGATTATTTTAGTTTTTAAAAAAAAAGGAAAAAGATATGGCTATCACAAAATTCTGCAGGTTACGTATCATATAGTCGTAGATTAATCATTCGACGACTATATGATTCGTGCTTATTGAAAATCCTGGAAATCAATATGTTTTAGTTTTTTGTCGAGGTCAGATCAGATCAGATCACACATGCCGCATTTCGTTGCGTCACACTGGAGAGTACACCAACAGAGAGCCTGCGTCTGGAGTGAGAAGCTGGTGGGACGCAGGGAAGTCAGCAGGACCGTTCTGGCAAACGTCTACAAAACACATTGTTTTACGACAAAGGTAAGATCATATTTTTGATAGAGAAGGCTAAAATGCGAATGAAAAGTTAATGAAAAGCATAGCCTACTATTTTGTCCTTAAATGTCGCTACTATAGTTAGACATGATCTTTACATTTCTCTTATCTCACCCATTTAGTTTTACAGTACGTCTAGGTAGAGGTATCACTACTGTTTATCTGTTAAATTGTCTTAAAAATATGTTGTTGTTTAAGGTAATAAAAAAGACCGCATTAAAATAACAGTTGGTATATATATATATTTGAAGTTGGGCTATAGCCCAATATTATATGGGTGTGGGCCACACCCATATTTTCAGCCTGCCAAGTGAGGTCTGTGTCGACCTTTAAATGTCTTTCAATTAAATACTGCTATTATTTATGGAGTTACTTAAATGATGTCTGATGTTTCTGTCTTAATTAAACTCTCTAATGAAAAAAAACGAATACATAATATTACCAGGTGTTTGTCATGTTACTGTCCATTTTGATTTCAAATGGACAAGGCATACAAAGATAAATATAATATATGAGAACCAAGGCAGAGATGGCAAATATTCTGTTACTGTAAAACACTATTAATTAACATGATGTATTTCTAATGTGGGTTTCAACCTTTACTTTCCCCCATTTATCATATTCATCATACACCAAATATACCTACCTGTATAGACACACATAGTGCCACTTAGAAATCAACCAGCACTCTGTGTATGTGTGTGTGTGTGTGTGTGTGTGTGTGTGTGTGTGTGTACACTGTGTGCAGGCTATGTATGCAAATGCCATCATCCAGCTCACAAGACATACATTTTTCTTTCCCATCAGGTTTAAGCTATCTGACTTAGCCTTCACAAACAAGAACAATCATGGTAATGGTAAGTAAAACTACTTCCCTTATTATCTGAAAATATATTGTTGTAATATTAACATACTCTTGTTGTTGATGACATTACGCTGAATTTCATGTCAGGGCATGGGACTGTTTTCTGCCTTGATCAATGAGGCATGCAAAGCATAGACATTTGCCCAGAGGTTCAGGCTACAGCCAATGAACGGCACTCTGGCCGTAGCCTGAACCTCTGTTTGGTGTGTCCTGCCTAATGTACAGTAGCCACAGCAGTATAAAGTGTCATTACTATCCATAGATAATAGCTTCGAAGCATGGCTATATTAATTATATGTAGCCACTCTTGACTGGGCCAAAGCAGAAGACCTGTAGCAGGCACTACAATTCAAAGATGGCAAAACTGCTGTTTGATAGAATTAGCAACACTGTGATTGCGTGCATGTTATACAGTTGGACGACAATTGCCATCCACAAATTGAAAAGTGTGTTGCTAGGGCTCTGTATTTAAATTGGAGCTCTCCAGCTGTCGTGAAGAGTGATGGTCACAGTGTCAATGCTGGAGAAGAGGAACTGAGCATGTGCAACAGCCCCTTGGCTCGATGGTGCTGACCTACTGCTCCAATGCAGCAGGAATCTCTCCGACAGCAGCTGCAGTTTGAGTTTATAGGCTGTGGTCCCATTTTTTATCCAATGAATGAGCATTTAGCTTACGGTCTTTCACACGGGTGTTGGTAAGTTGGTTATACTGCGTGCATACAATAGTGTCATTATACGGATGATGTATTGATATATACCATACTGTAAATACTAAAGGGCATTTGTCATTGTACTGTGTATGTTAGGCATTGCGTTTATGTGGCAGCAGGAGTTCCAACGTAACCTGAATCCCACACAATGAGACAACACACGCATGCACACAAGCACACACACATGCACAAAAGTGCGCGCGCGCCCACACACACACACACACACACACACACACACAAACTCACAGTTGATATGCAAAACTGGTGCATGTGGTCTGTTGCTACTTTGCATTACATGTGTTCCAATGTATGAAACACAGTACTGTACTGTATGTGTAGTACTGTGTGCAGTACAGAATATATATAGCTATAGCGACATTACTGTTATCACTGTCATATAAGCCACTGCATAGCATATAAAGCAGTCAAATTATGTTCAAATGCATTTGGTTAAATAGGATTATTGGTGAAATATGATTCTTGATGAAATATGATTCTTGATGAAATATGATTCTTGGTGAAATATGATTCTTGGTGAAATATGAGTATTGGTGAAATGTGATTATTAGTTCAATATTATTTTCAGCAGCAATTATTGCGTAAACGCTTGAACTGCTACATGTCTCCCATGTAATTATTTAGGAACTAATGTCCAGTCAAACTTTAAGGTGTCATTACTCCAATTACATAGGTTTCTCCTATTGACTCTACCCATTTGAGACCTGGCCATGAAAAGAGGCATTTGTTTCCTTACAGGGATTCCGAGGTACCATAGCAGATGCTCCAGACTTTGACTCAGCTGCAGATGCCGAGACACTTTACAATGCAATGAAAGGCATTGGTGAGTGTGTCCACGCTTCACGATACAATATCCCGTCTTTCCGCTTGTCTGCTGAAGGGTCACAAGGGGAACGGTCTTCAGCAGTCAACATTGTTCTACAATAATGGGTTATTTATAAATTATAAATTACTGAAATATTGCACTCCTTAGGCAGTGACAAAGAAACCATCTTGGAGCTTGTCACGTCTAGAAGCAATGCCCAGAGGCAAGAGATCATCACGGCATATAAATCCACATTTGGACAGGTACAAAAGCATGATATGTGCTCCATCAACTGCTATACTGCTACATGAAGTTGTTATCACGCATACAGCCACGATAAATGATAGAAACAACGGCATTGTGACGTTATAACCATATTTACCAGGACCTGATTAATGATCTGAAATATGAGCTGACTGGCAAGTTTGAGCGTCTGATTGTCAGTCTGATGAGAACCCCAGCCTACCATGATGCCAAAGAAATCCGCGATGCCGTCAAAGTATGATATGCTCAATTGTCATTTCTATTTCTTAGGTTGACTTGCTGCTTGATTAATGTCTTGCTTTATTTCAAGGGAGCTGGAACACACGAGAAATGCCTCATTGAGGTACTGGCTTCTAGAAACAACAAACAAATGCATGACATGGTTGCAGCATATCGAGATGGTAAGACACTGTCCATTGACTTGACAGCATTTAAGTAAAATAACAATGGGTCAGTTAAAGGCACACTTGTTGATTTGTGTTTGAAATTGCCCATGTGGTTAACACCACCGTTATGAAAAGGTTATTGTCTTGCTTTGAGACTCAGAGAGCGCAGGAGTCTCTGGAACCTCAGTGCTGAGCGGTTTGCATTGCTCTCCACCCATCATCCTTCAGCCACATGCAGGGGCAGACATTTAGGTGGATTGTTTATCATGCGATCAAGGAGTATGCCTTTAAATGAACACGTACACATGCCGGCTTGTGTAGTAATGTGAATCCTGTGCTGGGGTGGTCTCCAGCATATGGCAGAGAGATGGAGGAGGATATAATCGCAGACACTTCAGGACATTTTCAAAAGATGCTGGTGGTTTTACTTCAGGTCAGTGCATTGACTGTTGGCTCCATCAACAGCCAGTTATTGAAGCAATACGTGTCTTACTCACAATGACACTGGAAGTCTCAGCCACTTCCTTCCATTAGCACTGTGTCACATAAGCAACTCTGCTGAACGTCTGATACAAATACCCCTGTAAGCTTGACACAGGACTCTCTCAGTATTTTCCGGTGCAATGATAGCACACTGCTTTATTTGCTAATTTAAAATGCATAATTTATTTTAAGCAGCAATCTTAGCCAACCAATGTTACAGATTTTTTGTTGTATGGTTATCCAATGACTTCCTCATTGTAAGTTCAATGTCAGACATAGTCATTGAGTTAAATAGTTGGTGTTCGTGGATGTCAATCAAAATATCTCGCTTGTCAAGTAGGCGGGCACTGATGCAGTTAGACAGCGCTGTATTTCAGACTTTCCCGGGATAGAGACTACGACACTGGTAAGCTTCTCAGCTAACACTGTGGTGGTTGTAGGGGACCAGAGACGAGTCAGGAGTTGTTGATGCAGACCTGGTAGAACAAGATGCTCAGGTGAGTTTATATGGCATTGAGATGTTGTTTTTTTCTCTCCGTTTAAAATTTCTGAACACAGTAAAACAAATAGTACTGTATATTAAAGCAGCAGCAAACATTCTGCTATGTAAAGATATAGTGGTACAGTTGCATCCTGAGCAGAGAAGGAAATCACACCCTCTGTGTGTGTGTGTGTGTGTGTGTGTTGTAATCCGAGCTCCTCTGTTCTTTGTTTTCATATTTGAGCAAGTGCGTGTTAGTGTATGTGTGTGTGTGTGTGTGTGTGTGTGTGTGTGTGTGTGTGTTTTGGTTTGAAATTCCGGTGCTCTAGGTTGACATCTAGTGGTAGAAAGTCATGTAGAGAAGAATGTATAATTAATCCATGTTGTGTAACACACAGGACCTGTTTGCTGCCGGGGAGGAGCAGTGGGGGACCGATGAATCTAAATTCATCATGATATTAGGCAGCCGCAATGTGACCCACCTCCAGATGGGTGAGCACAGCCTTTGGGCTTCACAGTAGCATGACAACCACTAGAACCAATCACCAGTCCATCTGGAGTTGCATGAAATGAAACTGGCATCACATGTCATGGCTGTGTTTGGTCATGATACAAGTAGAAGATGGGAGTTGGAACACTATGTATTACCTTTACTTATTTGAGCAAATGTAACCAACTTTGCTTGAGACAGTTGTTTTTGATGTGTGCTATTCCTGTAGTATTTGATGCCTATGAGAAGATTGCAGAGAAGTCCATAGAGGACAGCATTAAAAGTGAGCTGTCAGGGGATTTTGAGAGGCTGATGCTGGCAGTTGGTAAGATTTCCACAATCTCCCACTACCTACAGTTGGCCTACCTCAAATCAAATAAAGCTATTTTGCTGTTTATGCAACTTTTGGATGTTATGTAAAATGTTAAATTACTTAATAGCAGAGTTCTGTTTGATTTGTCCCATAGTCCAGTGCATAAGAAGTGTTCCCATGTTCTTTGCCAAGCGCCTTTACAAGTCAATGAAGGTAAATATACTCAGGCCATGTTTAAAAATAGACCCTCATCATCTAACATTCCCATCATTGCAGCAACATGTAATGCTTCACCAGAATTACCCACTGTGTATTGGCATATGAACTAGTATTACTATATAAAGTACACATTCATTGATTATGTTTAATAGTGATACATATTTGTTATATGTGCTGTAGTTTCCCGTGGCAACATCATACTATACTTAACATTCACATTTCCAGGGTCTCGGGACCTCTGACAACACCCTGATTCGGATCATGATCGGTCGCTCTGAAATAGATGTGCTGGACATCAGAGAATGCTTCCGCCTCAGATATGAAAAGTCACTCTACAACATGATCAAGGTCTGGTAAAAGAACACCAATTCATGTTTTGAAAAGTATGTTATATTTATGAAGCATTCATCTCTGGAATGTTTGATTTGAAACCCATTAGGAGGACACATCAGGGGATTACAAGAGGACTTTGCTTCAGCTGTGTGGGGGTGATGATGAGTAAGTGACCAGTAGGTGGCGATAGAGCACCAGCTAACCCAAATTTACAACGTGAGCTGTTGGTAACAAATTGCTAAAGGTGAAAGGAAAAGAATAGGATCGCAGGTTTAACCTATACTTTGACCTTACTTGAGGGTACTTCTCCCTTGAAAAAGTAATTTGTGCAAATTACCTTTATAATGATCCACTCAAACTTATCATTCTGCGGCATCTGTGTTCACGTTGATTATTACAGCTTAGCTGGCGAGTTCTTCCCTGAAGCTGCTCAGATAGCCTACAAGATGTGGGAGCTAAGTGCCATGACCAAAGTGCAGGTTTGGCTCCATCTGCTCCCATGGTAGAAGTGTCCTTGCATGTTTGGCTTGGCAGTAGCATGCATGTTAACTGTCTGCTGGCTCTGCAATGGTCTGCACCTCGCAGTGTCTTAACCTTTAGACTGCAAGCACTGCAAGACCTTTGTCTGACTGTCGATAAGATCACAAAGCTGTTCATCTTACAAATCGGACATTGAAATACAGCCAGTTACTGCAACAATGCTCTGTCCAAACCAGCAGAATGCCTCATGCGGCTCAGTGTTTTGAGCAGCAAACGGCTTTCTCACTAAAAAGATGATTTATTTAGTGAGCCTTTCACATCAGAAGGGCACACGCCTCCTCAAATGCAGAGGAAGTATTGTCATACCCAGATTGTTCTGGAACTGAGCCACTAGTGTGTTTTGAAGGCAGTTGTATACAGTATGTTGTACACACTAAGAGCTAGCTCGTGCATGTTTTGCATAGGGCAGTTTAGTGGTTAGGATGTTTGACTCCTATTGAAAGCTTGTGTTGATTCTTGCCGGGTCTGTAAACTGTTGAAAAAACCCACATGCAACTTAATTCTTAACTCACTAAGGTAAAGGTGTCCTTATTAACTTTGCTCTTTGCTCCGTGTGCTGTTTTTCAGGAGCTTTAAATTTGTGCTTGAAGACTGCTTTGCTTAAGCGAGCCAAGAGCGTTGCTCTGGGCAAACACTGATGTTCTACTCTTCCCATTATCTTATTTTTCTATCTTAGCTGAGGCCAACTATTCGCCCTGCACAGCATTTTGATGCAGCTGCCGATGCACAGGCCTTGAGAAAAGCAATGAAAGGATTTGGTATGTGAAGTGTGCACGTTTGCTACATAAAGCATGTGAATTGAGTTGTTCATTAAAGGCTTGAATAAAGTATTTGTATGTGTATACAGGAACGGATGAGGACGCAATCATTGACATCATTGCTCAGAGAAGCAATGCCCAGAGACAAGTGATCAGACAGACCTTCAAGTCTCTTTTGGGAAGGGTGAGAGAAATCTACACATCTAACAGTATGTCCTTGCTTGGCTATTTAGAGTTCATTGGTAGGTTAGCCTGTACAGTAGAATGCCATGATTACCGATGTCACACCCTGTATGTTTTTTTCACAAAGGATCTGATGAAGGACCTGAAATCTGAGCTGTCAAAGAACTTAGAGAGGCTTATTATTGGGCTTATGCTGACCCCCGCTGAGTTTGATGCCAAAATGATGAGGAAAGCCATAGAGGTACTGTAGGATCTTCTGTAATATTAGCATGATTGGAGCTATTGTGTTTGAATAATGTGTGTGTCTGACATACCATAAAGGTGGTTTGTGTCGGTATAACATAACGTCTTATATCAGGGCGCTGGAACAGATGAACACGCTTTGATTGAGATCCTGGTTACTAGGAGCAATAAGGAAATCCAAGATATGAATGTTGCGTACCAAAACGGTAAGTAACAATTGTTGCTGGACTCGCTTTATTGCTATACTGTAAAAATATGCTTCTGTAGTATTAAAACTGGCATTATATTTTTTAGCCTATAAGAAATCTTTGGAGCACGACATTCAGTCGGACACATCTGGTGACTTCTGCAGAATTCTCGTTTCCCTGGTGCAGGTAATTTTCATCTTTATGGAAAATAAAACTGTATTTTATGTTCACAAGTATTTGTGTAAATCAGGTCACCATAATCCAGCACAGGTATGAAAGTTGCAGACACCAGTTCTTTTGTAGCTCAAAAGGAGAAGCATAATTTCTATCTATAGAGAGCATAGCTTTATCTTGAGCTTAGAAAGCAGATGCTTATATGCAGTTTGCATGATAATGCATAATTCTTGACATGTGTTGACATGTTCTCTAACACTGAGAAATAGATATACAGTACTGTGCGTTCCAATATTTATCACCCAAAAGGTAAACAGGTATCACACATAGATTCCGGGCAAATTCCACCCGTTTATTCTGGCCATGTTAAATGAAAAACGCTTATGTTTCGGCCGAAACGTTGAACATTTAATTTGCAATGAGTTTTATCAACATTGTTGTGTCCCTATGATCCTGAGAGCTGTGTTGTCTGGAGCCTTGTGCTCCTGGTAGGGTCTCCCAAGGCAAAGTGGTC
>JAODOY010017637.1:5821-26048 GCA_025399855.1 Forbesichthys papilliferus | reverse complement strand
GGGGTCCCTTGCTGGAGCTGCTGCCCCCGCGACCCGACTCCGGATAAGCGGAAGAAGATGGATGGATGGATGGATGTACCTTTAATCTTCAGCTCTAAGTGTTTATTAAACAGTGGTGGGATGATAGCACATGTGTGCATCCAAAGATTAACTGAAAAATGCCATAAGGTGAAATAAAAATAAGCAATCACCCTTTCAGACAAGAATTGCACTTTAAAGTGAAGCACGGCAATCATATACATGGATAAAAGCATATAGCTTTATAAAACATGCCAAATACTGTATATTCAGTGTTGTGCACAGAGATGTCTCTTAGTGAACAATGTTATGTGGTCGTGGCTCAAAAACGTTGAAAATCACAGTTGTATAAACTACTTCAAATTGAAATGGGAACTAAATAAAGCCCAGCGCTCTCCACTGTCACTTCTGTACCATCCCACAGGTGAGAGTCCAGCCACGGGCCTGATCGCAGGGTGTCTCTACGGCCTCCTGCATGGCCTGGCCCAGGTCCCCAAAGGCCTGTACCAAGACCTGGACAAACGGCAGCGTCTGGAGGAGCTAGGAGCTGCACTTTACAAAGCAGCATCTGTAGAGAAGTGCACAGAGAAGTAAACCTACACTGGCTGAACCCCCTACTGTCTATCAGAGGAACTGCACCTGACCCTATGGCTGCTTGCTTACATGTCCCACTCTGTTCTCTAGTCCTTGGTAGTATCTCAATAGTCTCAAGTGGCATCCTCTGGCCTGTACACTTCTCTGGTCTCTTCCATTGCGATCCCCACTCTAAGGGATTACAGGTTTTGGCATACTCCTGTCTCTGGTAATAATATTTATAACACCAAAGGTGACCATTTTGGATATTAAGATACAGCCTTGGTCTGTGATCTGTTTTATAGTCAGAAATGTGTTCATTTAGCTAGAGCAATTTTAACGGCTACAGCAAATATTTGCTCTAATATTACATTTATTTTTTTAAATGTGGAAAACACACAGATAATGAATACAGTGATAAGAAGCTAACCTGAAGCTAACCTTTATTAACATCCAACACAAATATAAGTGTATAATTGATACAAGGCTCTTATATGTTAAGAATGTTATTGCCATGGGCATAAAAATACTGATTTCCAATTCATAGAATTATATTCAACTTGGCTTCCTTGCATTACCTTATATATCCTTAGTTGATTACTGAACACATTGTTAACATTTAGGCCCATAGTGTCATGAACTTTAGCTGCTGAAGAAATAAAATGCTCTAATACCGTAATTAGTTTTTATTGTTTTTGCACTTTGCCTGAACTGTTGTCGACAATATCTGGTAATATGACATTAAACCATACTAAAATTATTGAAGTATACTGTCTATCTGTATCTATAGCAATATAGAGAAAATATTATATTCATTTTGTCTGACCCTTTCTCGTCCTATCCTTGGTCACTTCCCTATATCCACTTCTCATTGCCTGCACCCTTTTAACGAATGACCTATAACAGCCTGTGCATTGCCAGAATATTGCAGGTTAAAAATCTCCATAGTTTGCATAACGATGGTAAAAATGGACTAAAGCACTTGTAAGAGTTTATATGTACGGTAATGGTATTTATACAGTACATCTGTATAGTAGGCTATATACCATAAATACATTTATATATAGATATATACATATATGCCTAAAAAGATTTAGTTATGTCTTCCATTCTCCACAGACAGAAATGCAACATAACCAAAATCCGCCCTGATGCCAGTATGTTGAAGAAATTGGTCCAAGATCGGAGCTGCCATCCAGAGCTCCGAGACATCCTGGAGACCCTCCTACATTATCTCACACAGGAGCTGCCCACCCTGGCATGTATACATGAACATGTTCACAGTCCACCTTTTGTAAACATGAGGACGTGCGAACGGCCTGCACTGACGTCAGACACTACAGTAAAGCTGACTCGTCGTCAGTCCACGTCCCCGGACGCTCAGCTGACGGGCGGTGATGCGAATCAAACAGGGAGTGACACTGGCAGGAACACACACACGGTGGTCCCAGGACATCCCAGGACAGGAGGAAGACCGAAGGGAAGTCAAGCGGCGGGGGATAATACACGCCGACGCCTCACGTCATTCAAACTCCTTCAGGCTAAATTCACGAGGTCTACACCCAAGCCCCCTGTCACCCGCCATCGGCAGGTGGGGGCTCTACCTTTCAAAGTAAGAGGTGAAGGAAATGAAAGCCAGAGAGAAGACGCTGAGCTCGCCACACACGCAGGGAATAGGCAGCCAACCAACAAAGAGCAAAGGCTGAAGCGAGGGAGCAGTGTGAAGGATGTGGTCGCCAGGTTTGTCAAAGCTGATCAAAAAGAAAGGCGTGTAGATGTGCGGGGACAACCGCCGAGTGTTAGGTCAATGGGAAGAGGACCCCTCCTTTCATTGTTAAAGGAGAAGTTTGAAACCATGGCAACTGTACACCAGGGAAGTCACTTCAGAGGTTCAAATGACCAGGCCTGTGGATGGGTAATATCGAAAGGTTGCGTTGAGCAGATAGTGTGTTCCTGTGAAAGCAAGCGACAACAAAGTCAAACGGTTAGTGAACAAATACTGCTGAAGAAAAACAAAAGCAAATCCGTCAGAAAACCACCAAAAGAAAACGGGTCATCTACAGACAGACATGTGCAAAGGTCAAAGGAGCAAGGTCTGCATGTTCTAACAGTAGACATTTCAAACCATGGTAACCAAAATACTCAACAAAGTCCCTTAGGAGATGCGAGGAACCCTATATCAGATCAGGTTCATGGTTCAGCGGAGGTCATTAACAGATGGCACAATATGGACAAGGATGTAAAGAGTCAGAGTTCAGAAATTGATTGTGTGAGTGAACAGAAGCACTCTAGAGACGAACATGTGAGGCACCATAGATCAAATCATGTTGAGGCTCATTGTTCATTGGCAGATGTAAACATTTCTGAAAAGAGCTCAGAATGGCATTGTAATATTGAAAATGCAGTTCAGGAATGCCATAGTAAAGCTCAATACGGTGTTGTATCTCCCATCTGTTCCACTGCTGTTGAGGAGTGGTCTTCCCCAGAGCCTCAGAAGCTTTCTCCCCAGATACAGGAATTGGTGAGCTGCTATGTGGCTTCCAATCAGCCCTGCTCCACCCCTGCTATAGATTCCTCTCCCAAACAGGAGTCTATGGCAGTTAGAAACATGACCACAGTCATGTATCCTAGACCACACCTTATAACGCCACATAAAAAGGAAAAACACATTCCTGATGTGGTCCTACAATGTTCTTCCATGGAGGACAGCACACTTGAACCCCTCAATGGTGTTAACAAAGAGATTTACATGAAATCCCATATAAACGAGGATCTGTATACAAACACAGAGCACACCCCTTTAATAAACAGGGCAGCGAGAAAGACAGACCAACCTCAAACTATGATCATGTTGCCCAAGTACCTCATCCCACGTGTTTATGGATCAGAGGATCTACCCGATCTGGTGCAACCAGCAGCCAGCTCTAAGGAGATCACCACATCGCCTTCAAACTGTCACAATACTGTGACTGCTATTAATACGGCACGCGAGAAAGCATGGCCTCCAGAAAGCCTTCATTCACATGTTGCAAAGGGAAAAGCGCAGCATCAAGAGCAGTATGGAGAAGACTGGGAAGGAAAGGGGATGTCCACAGACAGGAACAATATCAATACCTTACAAAGACTTGGAGTCTCTCCACAAGAGGTATTGGTTGCCGGGGGCAACACCATGGCACTAGCTGCTCACAGTGAGATAAATGCAGAGGGAGCTGCAGATGAGCAATATCAGGACCAAGAGCAGGATAGGGATGGAAACGAAGAACAATCGCTGCACAAAGACACAGGAGGTATCAGTACATTGAATAGAACCTCTCAAAGTGACACGTTTATTGAGAGAAGGAAGGCCCTTCCAGTTACTGTTCATAATGAACCTCAGCTAGACAACCAAAATGAAAGACCAAAGTATGTTACGATAAGCTACGGTGATCCATCAGTCAAACTCACGTACAAACCTAAAATCATCCGTTTCACTGACACATTTAATTTTTAAGTTTTCATCATTAAATTCAAAATGAGGCATACTATCTCTAATGTACTCTCATTTAATCAGTTTGACTATTGCTTGAATAAACAATATCAAGGGCATTTACATATGATGGCAAACAGCACTGATAACCTCAAGGTAGCCTCTACAATTGAGACACACATTTGTTCTAGTAATTTATGATAATGTGCTTGATAATATTTAGCTACAATAAAATATGAGAATACAACATTGTACATTTTTTTAACTCCACTTAATTGAGACACTGAAAACACAAAATATTGAAAATAAATGATTTCAGTATACTGATACTTGAGAAGGCTGACCAAATGCTGAAAGTTAAACATTTATACATGCAACATGAAATGAAAGCTGTAGAGTTGACGCTATAGTAATGTAATGACAAACACATTGTTACAGAATATAATCAAGTATATTCAAAACTCAATGCCCAATATTCATATATAAAATATCTTCAGATTCTGATGTGTGGCTTGCTTTTAGTGATGACAAGAAAACCCATTTCCCTGTGGTGAATTATTTCACAGAATGCACCAGTGGTTTTGTGACATGTGTAAAATCATTAGTGACATATAAATGTTTGGATTATTTTCCATTAATTTAATGATATGTTCTTAGTTAATGTAATATTGCAGTAGGCTAGTCATTGAAGGGCATATAGGCAGGCTTATCATAATTAATGAGCAGAGCTTTTATCTTTAACAATTTTCAAATACTAGAGTAGGGTACTACAAGGAGGTTACATACACGGTTAGACAGTGATGCTTACAGGCCAACTCTTGGGCTCAACCACATGACCTTCCATTTCTGAGTTACCGAGACCACTATCCTGCCCCATAATCACATTACCTTTATGGGATTGGTTAAAACCTGGTTAAAACTGACGACTCAATTGATTACAGATTATCTTCAATGTCTGCTGACATCAACCACAAATTTGTGGGATGTATTTTGTTAGGTCTAAATTATCCTTGCGCGTGACAGTATGTCCCCCATAAACTTGAGGACAGTGTGCAACGATAATACTGCTGTTATTATTGTGGGGAACACTTGATATACAATAACGACAAGATTATGCCATTTGTGGTCAGGGCACTACCTATCAGAATCGTATTGGTCCAAAAGAGTGATGACCCGCCTACGTACGGAAGAGGGCGGTCGTATTTCCCATTTTAAGTTTGATTGACGTGTTTCTCGGGCAGTCATATTATACGTCAGCACCTGTTTGCACACTCCTCCTGGCTCTTATCATTTATATTTTTAGTAGAAAAATGTACCGGACGTGAAAATAAAAATACATTTTGTTCTGCTGTGTTTATTATGGCCTGTGTCGAATTTGTTTGCAGTTGAACCAGCAAGTCAGAGCAACGTGAGCCAGCAACACTTTTCTCAGTTCGCTCGTACGCTGGAGGTGGGCTGCTGTGTAGTGCGCATGCATGGAGAAAGTTAGAACAACTAATCCTACTTCTTTGTGCGTATGCTTTCTTAATGTTTGGAATACAATATAGCACGTTTCACGTGGCAGAACAAGGTGGCTGTATAAGACTCTAAAGGGGATTTTTGCTCGAATCGGCGGTCTGGAAGAAGGAATGGAAAAACGGGAAAAAGCCACGAACGGGATCCGATCGCCTCCCAGTTTGCTTGGGTCGCCCAGCGGTAGCGCAAAAAACCGAATGGATAGGTAACCTTATTTTAGTCAGCTGTGTGTTAATGTGTGTTTTATTTAGAACAGGATTGTTGCATTGCAAATAGAAGTATAGTCACATTTTCACCTAAAGTGTTTCCAAACACACATAATGTGGGTTTTTGGCTGTGTTACGTGGCGGGTCATGGTCATACTTTTCTAACACGCAATAGCATTTAGTATCGTACAAACGAGGCAGGTGTTCTATTGAAAGAAAACACCGCGATAACACGGAGGGTTACCTGGAATTCAGGCACAATTGGGATATCGTCGATTTGTTTGGTTGGTTCCTCTATTTGTACACAGATGCACTAAAATTTGCATGTTTTTGTTTCCATGTTGCATTATTCACTTGCAGTTAGAGATTTGCTTAACTCTGCCTAAACAAGTCTATACAATATGTGTAGTGTGTTCAGTAGGCTGCACTATTGACTATCCTACTTCCTGTGCCTAAGATGCATTCTTAGTCAAAGCAGATTATAGTAGCCCTAGGCTACTACATAAGCCTGTTTTTAAATAACTGGAGCCATACCCTTCTTCTATTATTTTATCTACAGCCAGATAGTCTAAGTAGGCTACATGTTTCTGTACATGGAATGGAGTAGGCCTAAATGAAATGTGATGTCCAGTGAATAGCCCCACCAATGTTTAGACAGTATGTTATCTTGTATTTGTGCTATTGTTCCAGTGTGGATCCCTATGGTTTTGAGCGCTCAGAAGACTTTGATTATGAGACATACGAGGATATTATGTCAGAGTACATGGTTGTGCTCACCAGGCGAACAATCAAATGGTCCAAAATGCTCAAAGGGAGAAGTAAGGTGGAAAGAAATATCAAATGTGAGTTACACGAGCTGCACACACAACACATTTAGGCCTGGCTGGCAGGCATACTTTTGTCACTTTTTGTTTTGCTCATGAAGAGGTGTGTGCACCTCCCTTTTAGTGAAGCGTTATGTACGTAAAGGCATTCCAAACGAGCACAGAGCGCTGATCTGGATGGCAGCTAGCGGGGCTGAAGAGCAGATGCATAAGAACCCAGGCTACTATCAGGCTCTTCTGGAAACTCAGCACGACCCCAAGCTAGTGGAAGCCATCCGCACAGGTGTGACAGCCTCTCACTGGCTGTATACGCTCTGTTTATTTCTATTTAATTTGAGTCCATCCACAGCATGATTTGGTTAACTAGAGGATTTGGCAGAGGTATCAATCAAATGTATTGTCAGGTGTTTAAACACGGATGTGTGTCTACCTGCTTAGCTGCATATACCTGTCATATCTCCTTTTGCCTTGTGGAACATTTGCAATGTTCCAAGTACAAAAAGGCTTATTTACATAAATGCTTGGTGTTCATTTTTAGATGGCACATTAGCAATGTATGTACATTTTATTGTATTCTGTTATTCAGAGGTTTAGATTAATGTGGTCAGCAATACATACCCTTTCATGCTAAATAATTGAACTTTCTCTGAATTGAACACCTTTTTTTATTATTAACACACGGCCTCTTCACCCAGACTTGAACCGAACATTTCCAGACAATATCCACTTTCGCAAAACCTCCAACCCTTGTTTCCTGAAACCGCTTTACAATGTGCTACTGGCTTATGGACAACACAATCCAGCTGTAGGCTACTGTCAGGTGGGAACCGTCAACAAACAGTATGTTTCAATGTATTTATATTCTTAGTCTTTATTTATTTTGTGTTTGTGTGTTTGCCACGGCATCTCTGATTTTAGGGAATGAACTTCATTGCCGGGTACCTGCTCCTCATCACAAAGGATGAGGAAAAATCTTTCTGGCTAATGGCGGCTCTTCTAGGCCACATATTGCCAGGTTTGTGTATAGAGCTACGGCACTCATTGCAGTGTATCTGTTTCATAAATAACCATGTAGGAAGTCACATGGTCATGGTCTTTCAATAGCTTAGGACCTCCTTATGTCTCCCCTTACGTCTCTTCACTTGAAGACACATATTTATTTGGTGTGCTCATCAAATACTGTCAAATACTGTCTTGTACTGTACTTGTGATCTTGAGAGGTACGTTCTTGCTAAGTGTCCTTTATGAGAATGGTCTGGAACACGAGGACAGTTCTAGATTGAGATGCATATTCTTGTTTATCGCTCTTGGCTATTGCCAATATCTTGGGCTCAGGGATGACAACGCTGGTACCGGTATTATCAGCGCAGAATTGAATACACCTTTGAGCGCTTGATAGCCGGCGGGGTATCATGGCTGTCTCGGTCTGTTAGAGGGACTGCATCTATGAAATCATTGTAGCAACTCCATCTTCATAAATCGACCACAGATTTGAAATTAAAACATTACATTTTCACTTCAAAAACCCTTAAAACAGCATTTCATTACACAATAACCATAGTATTTTAAAAAGTACTATAGCTAGTTTTGTTGTGTGTTTTCTCGACTGCCATTGCCACTTGTTGATTCAAAATGCATTCTGGGATAATACACTGACAAGCTCACACAAGTCACTACTGGATGCATCCTTGGTAAAAACCAGGTACACTTCTGGGTATTTTATCTGTTCTTGGTTAGATTAAAATGTGTGAATTGAAACAGTACTAGGCCTCTTTCACATGCGAAGAATAATCATTTCCGAAGTACATCCCACCTTCATTCTGCTTACGGTCCTTATGTACATATTACGGTGGGGTAATGAGTGCTGCAGCCATAGGTACTACACAGGTACTACACCTCAAAACTTTAAAAGTTGGCCCCTCATCCCTCCGATAGCAATGATCAATTTCTTCTTTAGGTCCTCATCTGCTGGAAAGCAATGGAAACTAAGATATGGCTGTTTTCTGCTAGAATTGGTACTTAAACGTACGCAACAATCAGAACTGTGAGCCTTCCTCTTCATTTGCACCATTTTCAATACGTATACAATCCGACCAGAAGCATTGTCGTACCCCGGAAATGTGGAAAAAGGCTCTTCTCTGTGAATGATCACGTTTCACAAGTCCGCAAGAACAGAAAAGAATGCAAATTGAGAAACAGACAGTGTAAAGCAGGGCTACTCAACCCTGGTCCTGCATGTTGTAGATGTCTCCCTGCTCCAACCCACCTGATTCTAATGAATTGCTCGTTAGAATCAGGTGTGTTGGAGCAGGGAGACATCTACAGTACAACATGCAGGACAGCGATCCTCCAAGACCAGGGTTGAATAGCCCTGCTGTAAAGCATGGCCAACCAACCAGACAAAGCACAAGACACGATCACATCTAGAAAGTGTACAATACTTACAAAGGACAGTCACATGCTTTTTTTTTTTAAACATTTTTTTCCATCTTATGGACATTTAGAAACAAATTATTATTATAGTGTTTATAGTATGACAGTGATGTGTTTTTATTAAATATGGACTAAAAGTAAGTCAAAACTTGCTCTGGCGGAGTGAGAAGTGACACTACAAAAGTGCCAAAGCATTTTCCAATTACAAATTAAAATCTCTGGTTGCATAATTCCTTGGCCTTTAGTAGCATTAATATGTGCTTATTTCTGTTTGTGATGCAGACTACTATAGCCCAGCCATGCTGGGGCTGAGGATGGACCAGGAGGTGTTGGGGGAGCTTGTGAAGGTGAAAGCCCCTATGGTGTGGCAGACCATGTTGGAGAACAATGTTATGTGGAGCCTGGTGGTATCTCGTTGGTTTATCTGCCTCTTCATCGACATCCTGCCTGTTGAGGTAATGGTGTTGCCTACCGATACCTTTGCTAATGATGGCTTTTCCATGTTGTCCATACAGGCTGCTTCATACTGTAGCCTTAATGCTCTGAGGTCTCCTATCTAAACATCCCTCCCGATAATGTCTTTGAGTCGTATGCTATAGATGTAGCATCTTGGCTAAACCTTGTAGAAAGCCTTTTACACCACAGAAAAGAGACATACAGTAAATTTATGTTAAGTTATGTATGCCACCCATTATTATAAACCTTTTCATTTGTCAGATGAGCTTTAAGACAATTTGAATACAAAACATTTTGGCAGATTACATTTACATTGGAATATAATTGGTGCCATCGTATTACATAGTTCAATCTGGAATCGTGCTTGGCTTGTTGACATTAACGCTGTAATGGAACCACAGGATTTGTGGTGGGTGTCAGCATCATTCTCCTAATATCGTGTTGTTCCTCTGCAGACGGTTCTGAGGATTTGGGATTGCCTCTTCTACGAGGGCTCCAAAATCATTTTCCGTGTAGCTCTGACCCTGATTCACCACAGCCAGGCTGAATTTCAGCATGCTCGCTCCCTTCTGGATGTATGCCAGATCTTTAAGCAGATCACCCGTGGGCCATTTGTTGATGAATGTCACACTTTCACGCAGGTAAAGCATTCATAATTGTGTATGCGTGTGTGCGTGGAAAGTCTTAAACCAGGTTATCATTGTGCCTTGCCGGGAAAACGTATTTGTGAAAATATCATATTTGTGAGACACACAAAAGTTTGCTATTTTTTATATTTCAAATTTTCCTTCACATAGTACTTTCGCATAGTACATAATTACTTCTAAAACAATACTTTCCCTTAAATATACCTCCACACATACTAAAAATGATTTTGTCACACAATGGTAAAGTCCAATTAATTTCCATCCAGCCACAGCCGCCCTGCAGTAAGCTTGAGCTCAGAAATAGCCAGAATGCCCAGCGACTGGACTTTAAATACATCATAAATGAGTTTGCTGTCAAGTTTTAATTTCAGTTAAACAGTAAACATCGACAGTAGTGCAAGAAACTGGAATTAATTCGTTTTTTTGGACATGGTTTTCTTGTGCGGTGAAGAAACAGTACAGTGGGTTTCTTTAATTCATTCATTGCATCACTATTGTGTAAATAGTGAGACCGTGCTTAGAAAGTCTATAGGCATATATAACACTGTTTGATGCATTAAGAGTGAATGTGGTTACTGAACAATGGTGCTTTTATTAACAGTAGTTCATATTTTAATTTCTAATGTATGTTATAATTATGTTTGAGCCATTAAAACAAATGTATAAATCGGTTTTCCATTGGACAACCGTTTTCAAATGGAGCACTAAGGTTGGGAATGACAGCACATCACTAATATGATTGATGTTTGGTTATGGGGCTGCCCTGAGTGTATTTTGACTAAATATTGAGAGCTCTTTAGCCATGTGTAAATAGTGTGTGCTTGGCAGATCATATATTGTCCCTGGTCACAAGCAAGACATGGCTGGCCTGCTTATGAAGGTATAAGTCTTTCATCAGTTAGGTTCTGGTCAAAAAAAGACCAGACAGGCAGGATTTGTATAGAATAGTTTGCATATGTGCTAGAAACAATTCTGACATTTGACATCTGTATGTAGAAGTTCCTTGCCTTTTGACTGAAAGACTTGACTTAATGGTGCCCTGACAACAGTGCTCTTTAAAGAACACATCCCATGAGTGACACTTTCTTTTCTAGAAAATCTTCACAGAGCCAGGAGGTCTCTCCAAGGCAACTATATCCAAGCTCAGGGAAACGTGTCGCGCCCGCATCATCGCAGAGGAGTCCTGACCACTGACTTGTGTCAGTCAAGCACACTGTAACATTCCAAGGCCTTTCTCTCTCTCTTTAACACTCCATTGTCTCCTTCCCACTTCCTGCCATGGTCCTAGTGGCATGGACCTGGGTAATTCAACACTTCCGATTCTTACATTGAAGGTACACTGCCCGTGCATCATATGGGCTTTACCCAGGATGCTAGCCAATACAACTGTGTGAGCACTCGAGTGCAGGTGTTCTCACTCTCGCTGCAATCAACCAAATATCATTGTGGTCTTGAATACCACACCTGCTCTGTTGTTATTAAGAATATAGGGCAGAAATGCAGGTTTCTGCAGGAACTATAGCACAAATAAGGAGTGTACCTTGTAACTGCAAAACCTCACGTGCACTTTTTTTTCTCTGAACATGACTGACTTTAGTCACATTGATTATACTACATTTAGTGTCTTTAAACACTGCGTTTCTGTAAATAATATTTATTAGTACTGATAGACATAGAAATGTCTTTTGTATTTAAGTAGTAGCAAGATCATTTGTAATTAAATTATGAATGTAGCATAGATGAAGCATTTTTTTAAATGAGCTAGAAATCCTGTAGATTTCACATTTCATTGTGCAATTTGTCTTAAAATGTCTGTTTTCTTGTGAAATTGTTCACATGCATAACTATGCAATTAGCTTCAGGCATAAGAAGTAGCACAGATGAAGTGTGTCCGTAGGTTTGATTTGCTGCAAACTTAATGGTCAGGTGAGGTGGCCTATTTAATACTTTTATATACAGTATGAGTGTATATTTTTGGGACAGAGATTAGAGTGTGTAGTATCACTACCCTGTATTGAGCAGCTCAGCATTGCCTGTCTGGTGGTGGGGTAAACATTTCTAGTGTAATGTGAAATGTGTGCACAATTAAAATCTGGACTATTTTCAACCCCCTAAAATGTTGTAGCCCATTTATTTAATTAGACTGATATTTTGGAAAATGCCAGAAAATCCATGCTAATTCATGTCTAATAGGGGGGGTTAACTGCATTTAAAAGGTCACAGCTTAGGAAAGATACACAATTGATTTATCACAAGTATTTCAAAGCATGTAACAATGAATGGTATTTAAAAAAATAAAAGTTTTTTTGTTGACTACATTAATATGCAGTAGAAAATGCAATTAAAGTATTTCCTAGGAAAAATAAACATTCATTCAATTACACAATTCATGACAATTGTATGATAAATATCTCAATTACAGCATCTGAACAAAAATATGCTGTTAGCTAAAAAGTGTAGGCTATTTGTATATCCATGCCAATTTCATTTTATAAATGGAAGCAATTACTGTGCATACTATAAAATCACATTCGATATTGGCTACAATCCATGAGTTTAAAACCACATTTTCATTATTTACTGCCAAATAAGGGATTTATTTTTCTTTCCCATAATGCTAAAGTTAAACATATGTTATACTTTGAAACTGCAGCGGCCTATATTATATGAAACTTAAAACTATGGCTTCAGTTTTAAAACTTAATTTTATATTATTTACAAAACAAATAAGTTATTGAAGCATAATGTACCACATTGAAACATTTTAAGAGCAGAAGTGGCTTATAATACAAACAAGGGTTCAATATTGCTTAAAACTCTTTTGTAACAAAGGCGTGCATCTGAAAACCTGCATTTTATTTGTCCCCGCGTACACGTGTGCGTTATAATGTAGAGTATGTGCACCTGCAGACTGACACATGTGCTGTGTGTGAGTACAGTATACACACGTTGTTAGACAAGGTGACATTCAGATGGTCTGGTATCCAACATGGCTCCTCTTCCTTCCAATGAGGTAGGCTACAAGGACAATGAGCACCAGGCCAGCCAGGGCTGCTCCCACTACGATGGGGACCAGCATCTGGTCCTTGTCCAGTTGACACTCCTCCGCTGCATGGTGACAGAGGATGTGGCGGTAGGGAAGGAACGTTGAAAACGTTACTGGTGCATACAGCCGGGAAGTCTCAAATAACTGCGTGCTGCTGTGACATTCCTCTCAATTATATTACACGTTGATGTCATTGGAAGGACAATTCAGGCCTACCTGTAGCAAATTGGTTGGTAGTGACCCCAAAGGGCTGGACTTGCAGCCTGAATGTGTTGAGAGAAAATGCTGGTACTACAACTAGAGTTTGCTCCGCATTACACATGTACGAGCGGCCTAATGCACTCTGCAGGTAGTCCAGACTTCTGTTACTCAGTGAAAGAGGAGCTGGAGAGAGAGACAAAAAGGAAGAAATAACAGGTTAGCCTTTAACCTGATCAATGTGAATAACAGGGTAGCCTTTAACCTGATCAATGTGAATAACAGGTTAGCCTTTAACCTGATCAATGTGAATAACAGGGTAGCCTTTAACCTGATCAATGTGAATGGCATTGTTGTGTTAAAGCACATTACGTGAACATCGACTTACCAGCCATATCAGGCCAATCAACTACCAGTGTCAGGCCACTCAGGTGATACTTGTTGGTCGTGGAGTTCTGTGGACAAAAAAACACCGTAAGGAATGGGACGGGCCAGTATATAGGCCACACAACACAACACAACAGCAGTGGAGTTACCAGAGCAAAACTGAAGGTGAGGTTGGCGGTTGGCTCCTGCATCAACACTAAGGTAGCATTGCTGGCTTCACATGACCCTGAGATGGCTGTCTGGTTAGGATTCACGTTTACAATGGTCTGCACAGTCTGGCAAAATACACAGGAAGATACCTGTCAATTTAGCTGAATCAGCCCTTACCTTCGCCATCTGGAAAGGTAAGGGTTCGAGCCGAGGACATGGCATGCCTGTCTGCTCCTTGTAATTGTACTCATTGTGAGTCATTTAGGATAAAAGCACATGCTAAAATTACCTAATTGTATAACGTGTAGCAAACAATAATAGTGTTATTGCTCATCATTTTACCTTATTCTGAGACTGAGACATATGGGTGACATTGAGCTGCAGTCCCATGCGAGCCAGGAGGCACACGGTGCCGTTGCTGTTGGTCAGGAAGTAGGTGCCAAGCTCGGGCATACCCGGAGGTGTCGGACCTGGGGCTGGGGTCGGGGTGGTTGTGCTAACAGGAGGGGGTGCAGCTGTGGTACTGACTTGGTCCATAGTGCAAACACTTTCTGTGAGGGAGACATGTTGGAAAGACTGTTCATACATTACTTACTAACTAACTCACTCGCTCAGTCACACACACACACCTGCAGGGCTGAGGTCTTCTCCAGGCATGTAGGCCTCCATCTTCATGTCCGAGAAAGTGACGGTTGCTCCACCCAATCTGAACAAGGCAGGGCTTACACAGCGGTAGGTTGTGTTGACCGCCGCTGAGATCCCCACGGAACCTGAGACCACGGTGACCACATCTAGTTTGCAAAAGAAATGGTTAGATAACATAAGTGTGTATTTGTAACGGGTCCGTCCCACACTGGACCTCGAACCCATGGCTCCAGCGTCTGTGCTAAAGTATCGCTTAAGGTGTCCCAGAGTGAGGTTCACTTCAAGTGGCTCTATAATATTATTTACTTTCTGCCCCCCCCCCCCGCCTCCGCCATGGCCAACAGTCCCCCACACGCAGACACATGCACACGATCGCACACACATGCACACTCATTAATGCGCCATACACAAACACACACACACACACACATGCACACTGTATTGCTCCCTTGAGTTCAGGTAACAGCTACTACATATTGGCAGCTGCTGCACTCAGTCATTCATCGGCAGAGCAAATGAGGAGGGGGGGAGAGAGGGGGAGAGAAAGAGTGAGGGGAGAGAAAGAGGGAGAGAGAGAGAGAGAGAGAGACCGATAGGTGGAGAGAAAAGTAGTGTGAGGAAGAGAGAGAAGGAGGGTGAGAGAGGGAGAGAGACCTAGCTACCTACGTATACCGTATCTATCTTAATTAAAGACATAATATGTATAAGGCCTATTGTCTGAATCTTAAATGGAGGATGATTAGGCTCTACAAGAAACACAGAGCCCGATTACGTTATAAATATGTTTGATTAAAATACAGACATTTTAAACAAACAAAAAAAGTGTTAAAACGATTACCAGATAGTGGTTAATTAAGTCACACCGGCCCAGTACACGCGCTGGTGTGGCTTGCTTACCTGACACCGCCAGAGAGCACGGCTCCCTGGGATTAACCTTTATTGCAAAGGGACAGTGGAGCAACCAGAAAGACAGAGCCAGCATGCTTATCAGAGGAGCGAGGAACAGGTTTGTGCGGTGACGTCAAACCTGTCAAACACACTCAAACAAGTGTATACAGCAGCTATACAGCAAATAAGTATATTCACAAAATCATTTAATGTGGTAGTTAGATAAATAGCTATATAAATAACTATAAACTTCATGACAATTGAGGTTTGACTAAAGAGATATGTAATGAATAGATCCATTGGGATCTATTCAAGACTATGCTGAGCTGGCAAAGAGAGATGCAGTTTAGTGGGCAGAGGTGGAGCAAGGCAATGCTGTCAGAGATGTCAACAATCAGGGTGACACCCATGCAAACACGAACGCAGGTAGGAACTTGACCCACCTGTAGCCGTTTTCACACGCCGAGCGGCTGAGCACAGGCAACCTTTGTACCTTTGTACAGTAGGCTGTAGGCCTCATCGAGGCAACTGCAAGAGTCTCACAGACAATGCAGCGGCCTTGTGTTGAATAACCCAATAACGAGTCAAGTGTTATTACGGCATCACAACAGCTGTGGTCTTATATCAGTCAAGAACTAGGACAAGGATGCAAATGTGTGTGTGTGAGAGAGAGAGAGAGAGAGAGAGAGAGAGAGAGAGAGAGAGAGAGAGAGAGAGAGAGGAATGTGTGATTCAACAGACTGCCACTTCTTGGCACAACATAAAGGATGACTCATTGGCCATGGGTTGTTAAATCAGGCAGACTTCAGTTGAGTCTTCAACATTCAAGAGACAGATAGATACAGTAGCCTACGTGACTATGAGCCAAATACATTTCAGATAAGACATTTTGCAATAATAATTTGTTTCATACAACTGATTTGGCATATTGAACGTCTTTTATATATCAAGCATGTGACAATATAATAGAACACATTCGTTGCATTTAAGCTGCAACTAAACTTCGGATAAAAACGCCTCTACAGCATTTATCCACCCCCTTTATCCACCCCTGGGGTAACTAACTACATTTACAAGTAAATGAAGGCATGCGGCTGCTTTTGACACTTGCAAACAAGCATTTAGTGTGGGCGTCTAGTCTGAACATTTGTCTGTCTCACCTTGGACCACGACGCTGAGAGGACAATTAAAGCGTCGTTATAATAGCACGCCTGTTTCTCATGTAACTAGTAAATGTAAGTATATAAAAATAAATACTACATGCATTTTCACATTGACTTGAATGGTGTTCATCAGTCAGCGGTTAGCATACCTACAGTTAGCATAGCCTATATTATGTTACATAAAAGCGTGGCTCGGTATTCATAGCCTAACGATAAGAGATATTTATTATTTGTATAAGAAGGACGATTATAACAACCTACAGGATCCACCCCATTATTTCAACCCAATTTGTTGCCATCTGCTTTAGCTATAAAAAAACCCCCAGTTAAACAGGTGTTACGCCTAATTATGTGTCCTGCCGAATTCAGTGACCCTTTCGAAACGATGTATGTTAAATAAAGCAGAAAAAGTTCGATAGATCAATAAATAATATTTAGAAATATCAAGACATCAATTAACCTTAAAACGACGAGGCTGGTCTAGATAAAGTATATTATATTCACTTTTTATTCAGAAATCGCTAAAATCACAAGCCTTTTGCAGAGCAAACCACCATCGATATAGCTAACCTTTTATTAACCCTTTCCTGAACTAAAACACTTCGGGAGGGAGACACAAAAAGTGCACGAGAAATCACACGCACATGCACGCGCGCACACACACACACACACACACACACACACACACACACACACACACTAATAGATTGTACATGATTTTAGGTGGCGCATGCGCACTTTCGAAAGAGTCACTGAATTCGGCAGGACACAGAATTTGCCGTAACACCTGCGGACATGATACAGGACATGTACACCCGGATCATCAAGAACAGCCTCACCAAAACATTTGAATACAATATAATAGTTAAATATTTGAACAATGTTTACAGTATTAGCAGGTTGTAAAATGCAAAATAAGCCTACACATAAAAAACATATTTATAATGATTTAGCCTATGGTAGGCTAGATGCTGTACGTATACGTTATTTTCGAATAATAAAAAAAACTTTCAGAATTGTATTGGATTGTATTTATTCATTTGTCTGTTCGTTCATTTTCCATATTCAATTATAATACTTAATCACATCTTGAATAACAATATAAAAACAGATTGCACCTTGATTCCCTCTATAGTGGCCGTCCATATTTATAATCCTATTTTATTTTTTCGACCATAGTCTTTAAACTTGGGTAGAAAATCAATATAATAAGGATTGGGTAAAATACTTTTAAATGTAAACCAGTTAATAGTTACCAAACTAAAAGTATAATCAATAATGTAATTTTTGGATTACCTACATTTTGTAACACTGATTACTTTACTTTACTTTTAGATTACTTCAAGTCTAAACATTGTTCTTTGATATGCTATCCAAAGCAATTCACTGCGCAAAATCCTTCTAGTTTTCTCTATTTTGTTGGGGGATCAGATTAAAGTAAAACTTAATTTCAATTTGTGATTGACATTAATGAAAGGTTAATACGAGAAAAGGTCATTGTTTTATACATTGTTCTGACATTTTTTAAAATAGAAAAGTAGTCCTAGAAGTAATTATCAATAAAAACAAAATACCTACACTATTTTAGCTGGTAACACTTACTGTTCTTTTGTAATAATTCACATCCATTATTATAATCTAATCTTACATAAAATTACTAAATCCACACCCCTAAAAATAGTAATTGACTTAAAATGAAAAATTTTCAAATGGCTAAATTTTTAAATACAAATATAATTTTTTTTCATAATAATAAAATATCAAATATGCAAGGTTAAAAAACGGTCCATTGATGAATAAATTTACAATGGTAGTGCATTTCAATATACATTTTGACATTAAAAACAACAAAAAAAAACAAAAAAATCTCAATAGTAAAGCAGCCTGTAAAAGTGAAAAACAACAAAGTGTGGTATGATTGTGGCACGGATGCCATCTCTACTGGTCCCAAAGAGCATCCATACCATTCTGTCCAAGCAGTACACTTGTTACTGTATGTACACCTATACATGTAAACAATACAGCTCCAGTAAAACTGGACTGGGAGAAAATAAAGACTGGATCTGAGCAGATGACGAATGAAACATTAAGCCCAAGATGGCGTGGTGCAGAACGCTTTTGTTCATGCATAAAATATATAACAGGGTTCCCAAATGTCAAATTCCCTGACTTTTCCCTGACTTTCACTGACTAAAAATCTGAATTTCCACGACCTATATTGAATGGAAAAACAGACGTTAAATTATAAAAAACTCAACACGAATAAGGTACTATGAAAGTGATCAAACAAGGTAAAGGGGGTGAGACCTCCTCATGTGGGGGGTCTGGGGTCCTCCCCCAGAACATTTTGCGAATCAAACACTTAATTTTACTGCATTTTGGTAAATTTCAAAGCACCAAAGTGTGAGGCCATCACTTTATCTTAAAGCCTACTTAGTCACCTCATTTTAACAATAAAGGGACATTTTAAAATGCGCAGTTTTAGTTTCTTGAAACATTACGATATGGTGGGTGGTCAGCATGTCAACTGCCCTTGTCACAGGCTTTGAATCCTGTGACGTCTGTGGCATTGTGATGTGTGACGGAGGGATGGATAATCAAAGTGTTCACTAACATGGAATTTAACACATGAGAAATGTCAGTTAAGAGAAATACATTTTGTGCATAGAAGTCTTACATATCTCACTTAAACTCATGAAAAAAAGTGTTGCGTTTATATTGTGTGAATAACTCCCATGCTATTCACTGTCAGACATTAAAATACAAATCACATAAATTATCAACCTGAGGTTTTGCATATATCATATGTTTTGTCTTACAAATTTTACCACCCTCAGTTTCACCTGTATTCTTTTAAGTATGTGTTTCTTATGTAAAGCACAGAGGGAAAAGTGTTTTTATTTATAACCTATAGGTTATAGGCCCGTAGGTTATATATACCGTATATCTATCAGTAAGTTGCCCTAGCCCTAACTAATCCAGATATAATAAGAATGGTTGAGAAAAGTCATGATCTTAAAATTTATCGTTAAAAATCCACATGTCAAGCCAGCCTAGAGGTGGTTTAGCTTTATCGGGCAGTGGACTCTACCTGATATATGAGCTCCATTAAATGTGGAGAGAACGTTGACACTGTTTCAAGCATTTATATATATAAAACAATAAAAGTGCAAATGTGCTATAAAATACCGGATATGTCTAAAAAAAAACCCTCACTTCCCCTTCACTATAGAATGTCCCTTCACAACGCGTTTACGGTATCGTACATGTACATTTGGCTGTGTGCTGCTGTTCATGCGGAGACGAGCCCATCTGCAGATGGTTCTGGAGCTAGTTTCTCTCGTGCGGCTCTCTCCTCTTCAGTCATGGCCCACGGCTGGAGCTTCCCCGTGCCCAGGGCCGTGAAGACCAGCGCCCCGCTCGCACCGATGCCCGCGGAAAGCCAGAACACGATCCTCCAGCCGCTCAAAGTGTGCTGTGAGAAGAGAGGAGGTTACACCAAAGACCGAATAGTTAAGTCTGGCCACTCAGCAGCCATCTTGGTGAGGTCAAAACCCTCAGGGATATCTGGCCGCTCAGCAGCCATCTTGGTGAGGTCAAAACCCTCACAGG
>JAODOY010017627.1:0-24294 GCA_025399855.1 Forbesichthys papilliferus | reverse complement strand
CCCCCCCCCCCCCCCCCCCCCCCCCCCCCCCCCCCCCCCGAGAGCAATCAATTAGAAGTCATACTTGCTATGGTACTCACCAAAATGTAAGGTCAAATTATAGAAAATGTTTACTATTGTTATTCTTTTTTTTAATGTAAATAATCATACCTGAAAGAAATATGACTCATAAATAATTAATATATACAAATTGTCTTAATATATAGTACAAATAGTAGTAGTTCAAAAACTCTTTTTATTACCACTGGTCTGGCAGTGATCACAAGGCACTTTGAGTCATCTCGTGTTTTATGGCCCTTATGCTATATGATATCCAATCCTTTGTATATTATGTTAATGTGGACATATTTGGTGAGTGTCACATGTACTGCACATTACAGTAGCATAGTCACTCACAATACCAGTCTACAATATGCAGGTTATATAGGCATATAGCCTGCATATTGTAGACTGGTATTTTATGTATATTAATTAAAGGTACACGCCTTGATTTGTGTCTGGAAGTGAATCTGTGTGCAGTAAACAGTGTTAAGCCCAACGCCCACTGAAGGCATGGACACGAGTCAAGAGACACCACAGTTTTAGAACTAGTTCTTTTTAATGGGGCGACGTCTGACGTGCGTCGACGCCGAGGTTTAGAACGCGGGTCTATTTCTTGGGCGTCAAGCCATAAACATGCATGGAATATCTGCAGGTTTCTGAGCTCCTCCGTCAATGTGTTGCTTTGGTTTGAAGACTGCCCGCCTCAGAGCCAAGCCAACTGACGTTTAACTTACCTGCTGTACCAACTCAAGCAACTATATATTTTTTTATTGATTTGGCTTTTACTTTAGTGTTGAGAAACACACTGCTGATAAAAACAAAATACATTTTGTTGATACAATCATGTTTAGTCAAGTAGTGATGTTTGTCTGCAGTGTGAGTGTCCTCACAAATTAAATGTGACTTTTGTGAAGAAACAAAATGGAACCTGTTTTTTTTGTATTGATGAATGCTGACTGTCTTTTCCTTGTACTGCCTTCTGAACTTAGCTGACCAAAGATGAACGCAGTGACAATGAAGAGGAGGATGATGAGAGCAGTTCAACAGAGGGTGAAGTTAACCAGAACAAGATCACCTATGGATCGGGATTATCCGGGAAGAAGAGCGACCATTCCCGCTTTGTACACTTGCCCTCGTCTGAGAACATCTACCGGTCAGAGACTCGTACCAGGTCAGGAGCTGGTCTAAGTCGGAAACGGCTTGCTCAAAGGCTTAGACAGCAGTTGAAGATGTGAAGCGGAGAGCAACACTGAACATGTTTCATCCCATATGGAATGATGAGGGCAAAAACAATAAACAAAACATTGATTTATTGCTTTGAGAAGACAGCCAAGCCCAAATACCGCTGTGCTCATCGGGGCATCCGGGCTTTGAACAATGCACGCGCAGAGTGAAAGTGACTGGAGGGTGTTTTTGGCTCTTTTCTCCGAAATCTCTCTCTTCCAGTGTTGTTGGAGGCTCTGATTCAGCACCAAAAGCCTTATGGGCGGGATCGCAACGAAAGAAACCAATCGAGGAAGCACAACACCACGGTGTTTGTTCACCATCGCATCTAATCTGTTCCGTGTTGTTGCTGAAGCAGAGTGTTGATGTGTTGCCGCACGTTTCTCCAGCTGCCTGGCCCAAACGCTTCATCCATCAAGGCCTGCTGGCTTTAATATCTCCCGCCTTCTGGCTCCTGGTGGTTATTTATGGTCACACTGGTAGACGAATGGGATCCTGTATTGCCGTGGACTTTTCTCAGATGATTTCTGGGGCAAAACCATGTGCTCTTCATGCAGGACACTGTTGAGCAGTGAGTTGATTTGGCGTTTGCACCGTCTACCCATGGACCATATAAACTAGGTCATGTCCAGCCTAAGGGGTTTTCAAACTTTTGTTTTAACATTTGGGGGTTTATAATGTATCTCACATGCACAAAGTGGTCACACACTTTGAGAAGACAAGACCACAACCAATAAAATATGCACAATCGAAATATTATATTACTACATTCAATATTAGGCCTATATTTAAAACTAATACAGTTGGACAATATTTTGCATATATGCTTAATTGCATTATAGTGTAAAGCATCTAGAACCCCAAATAATCACCTCGGCTTGTTACTAGAATAGTTGTTTCAAATTTGGGGTTGTGATGACACTGAAGTCTTGAGGGTTATACTTTTATTTTTGATGTGCATCTTTTGACCACACTATAATATAGAGCAGGAGACAATGTGATACAGCATATTATATAGAGTCTATATAATATGCTGTATCACATTGTCTCCTACTCTGAGAAGCAACTTTGAATATTCAGCCCTCACAGTGTCGTGTGTGTGTTATGATATCTAGGGTTGGTTACTTTTTAAATGTAATCTGTTACAGTTACTATAGTTTCCTGACTACTGATTACATTTCATTACTTTTAGATTACTTCACCCCTAAACATTGTTCTTTGAAATGCCATGCAAAGCAATTTACTGCGTTGGCGGTGCCAAATATTTCTATTTTTGTGACCGTTTATGTTGTCAGTTATTGATTAACATTAAGAACAGCCGATTTTTTTATGTAATTTTATTTTGCAAACTTCCATTTTAAATTTGAAAGTAGTCCTAGAAATAATCATCTCATTTTTATTTTATTTTTTAAATACCTGTTATCTAATGCTACAGGTACTAATGGATTACAGTTACAGTTTTTTTCTAACCAGTTCCAAGTACTCCACTTCCCATCCCTGTCTAATGGGAAGTATTATGATATACTAAAATACAAGTGAGGCTTTGGGACTAAACCCTAACCGTCTTAGAGTATTTATTTATGCCTCACTCATCGACACTCCTACCTGGAGACCTTTTATGAAGTATTTCACGTCTCCTCATCAGAATGGAAGAAAACATAAACTGTGCATATAGTTTTGATATATGAAGTTATTATGGTCTTGATTTTCATTGTGTATTAAATACAACAAGCTATTGTTTTCGTGCATGCTTGTGTGTGCGTATAGCTGTGCAGTAAGCGGTATGATTTTAGAGCTACATCTGTCAGCTACCAGTGAAATGCAGATTGTCTGCTCTGGTTGATAGCTTATGCCTCCATAGATGGATGGATGGAAGGAAGGAAGGAAGGAAGGAAGGAAGGAAGAAAGAACCCCATTATTTCAGACCAATCTGCTTATCTCCGATTGGTCCAGGGAATCTACCTTGCCTGTCAATCACACGATCATGCTTACCAATGGCAGACCATCAGGCTCTGGAGGGAGGGAGCAGTGGAGAGCTGAGTGTTTGTGGTTATTACCAAAATATTAGTATTAATATTAATATTTTATTTTTTTATAATTATTATAAATGTAATAATCTATTTTTGTTAGCTCTTGTTGCAACTCCCAACTCCTACCTCTAGCAGCTTCAAGTACACTCTGACAGCTCAAGAGGTGCGCTACTGACGGGCCTTAGGGCCTGTGGGTTTTAGCCTCCTTGCTCCATCTCACACCGGAGCTTTGGGTTCGAGTCCCAGTTGTTGCACATGAAAACACAAGCCACTCAGTGCTCAAAGGCAGGACTGGCTTGCTCTACAGGACTCAATGAACATATATTCTGGTGTCAGTGAGAGCTGAATTAACACAGTATTCTTAAGGCATTTCTCTTTGCTCTAGAGTCTAGGTAACGCAATACAACAAAAAATGCAGGGGTATAGTTAAGAAAGTATTATTATGGAGGCAGAATTAAAGACAACACTATAAATAAAACAATGATAGATGGCAGATAGAGAGCACAAAATACTAACTTTACAAACGTTTTTTTTTCTTCTCAATTCGTTTCAATTCTGTAAATACAACACACTTATGTCAGGATTTGGATGTGGGATACATAACTACGGTAGTTATTGTGTTCATTGGAGCTTGTAAAGCAAAAACATTGTAAGGATTATGGTGAAATGTATTTCCTGGATATTAATTAACCCCATAATTTCATAGTGTTGTTGACACTAGATCTGAGAAAGCAAATTGAGATTGTTCCACTGATGGCCACTAGATGGCATGCACCACCATACATTTCTGTCCAATCATGCAGGCAGGATTGTTCGAGCCAAATAAAAGGCCAAGGATGATGACGATACAAAACTGAAATCGGTGTAATATATTAAACAAATGAAATGCTTACTCCCTCCCTTATTATGGCTGTTATTACAAAATACACTGTGTTTAGTACTAGTTTTGTTGAAACACACTCACAGACCTCGCCTGTACCCTATTGTTTTCCAGAAATGGAAACCATTAACTGGTCATGCTTTCTCTAACTTTGTCTAAACGTCAACTTTGATAAATGACTCGGCAGTGGACACAGCGTACCTGAAATCTAAAAAAATAAATAAACACACACACACGCACATGCGCACACACACACACACACACACACACACACACACACACACACACACACACACAGACAGTCTGATCCGACTCCAAGGGAACTCACTAACAGGTGATCACGTTTTCTTGCTAGAGGAAAATGGTCTGCCTCGCCTCTAATGCAAAAACTGGCATTGGATCTTAAACAAGGCTGCCAGAAAAGTCTGAAATGGACTTCTCAGACATGACAGGATTGTTGCTTCAAGGTGTGCTGGCCAGCCTGGAACAACATGGACCGGAAGGGTGTGATTATGGACTGCAGCAGATCACTTTGCAGTAGTCTACAATATCTAACTTAATGCACCAGATGGGCTTTTTGCTGTGAAATCAAACTGAAGCTTGTGAGATCAGGAGGGTCTCACAAGGCAATACCAAAATCACTTACTGGACCATCTCACAAATAGCTCTCTATGGTCTTTATATATATTTTTTAAAGTAGATTACCCCTCAGCACAAATCTCAAATAAGAGACGAAATCTCAAACGCTCTCTTTTGTTCAGAAGAAAATGCTCACTGGTGACCACGATATAGCCCTGTCTAGGCCTACAGCAGTCTGTTGCCAGGAGACGGATGAAAAAAGCTCTCAAGTTGAGTCTTATTATTCTGTGTGCACGTACATGCACACAACTGGACACATGCACACCTGTGTGTGTGTGTGTGTGTACACAAATGTGTGCACAGCACGCATGCCCTGTCTAGTCCAATGAACCTTGCACATTCAGTATTCAGAGCTCCTTCCCGGTCAGTTCTGATCCAGGAGCGTAGCTATTAGAGTTAGGTACGGTACGGTAAGGCATACTTTATTGTCCCGTAGGGAAATGTGTCTTGGGCTTAAGGCCTCTGCATCACATACACATCACTCATACATGTGACCATACTCAACATATGTATAAACCACATTTTATGTGTCTACACCTATAAATAGTACTGTATGCAGCACACATATACATAAATAGATTTACATCAACAACATCATTTTACTTCTGTTTATTACTTAATGCTTGTATCTGGTCAATGTACACATTGACATCATGTACCGCCTGCCTGACGGTAACAACTCATACTCAGTTTAGAACATGAGTTAGTGGATAATGCACAACAGAAACTCTCTGCGTTTGTTTGTTATTACAGAGTGACCACCAATGACCCTCCACAATACAATATGCAGACTAAGAGAGCATGTATTCCTCCTGTTAATCTGTTATTCACTGACAGGAAACATAAACATCCACAAAGCTACGAGCGTTGACCTTTGGTCAAGGCAGAGGTTACTGGCACATCAGTGTTGCACACACACACACACACACACACACACACACACACACACACACACACACACACTTACTGATTTTACAGTAAGTGGTTGTGATTGAAGCATGGGATTAGTGTTTACATCTGAGTTGCTTAAATTAAGACCGTCAGGTTTACATTTTCTCTGAGGCTGGCTGGTTTTCCTTGTGCTCATAAATAACTAGAGTGTAGTGTACATTTAAAGACATCCTCAGACATCAGATAACAAGGCATCATCAAATTAAATATCAAAGATCAAGCAATGCTGGGAAAGATTGTTGATATTTGAACTCGATCGAGACAAAAACACCTCTACCTTCAAAGCCATAGGGCGCTCCCTGTGATGCTCGGTCCACAAAATCGGACACACATTGCCAAGGCCGGGATAGTGTTGTGTGGTGTGGTCTGCACCACTTTGCTTGTGCTCTCATTTACAGAGCCAGGGCTGGATTATTTTATCAGCATGCACATGCAATGGGCAGCTAAGGGGCCATGAGGCAATGTTCGCTGAATATGACAAAAAGTGTATTAGCTTACAATTGCTGACTCCACCTTTAAACAGCTTCAGGTCTCATGAAAAAGCATTCTCAAGTCTAAGGCCGAGTACAATTGGCCATGAAGGAAAACAGTCTCAGATGAAAAGTCATCAGGTGAAAAGTATCAGATTAAAGGTTTTGCTTAAAGAAAATATTTCGCTGTACTTGAAAACCATAAGATATTGGAATTTGCATATGAGTTTATTAAATGTATACATTTTACAATGAAATCATAGCCAAACATTTTATTGCATGTTTGACCTCAAAGCAAATGAGGTGCGCGACCTCCCTGTGAACTCCCGCACCCCCCAAAGGGGGGGTGTGGACCCCAGTTTGGGAATCGCAGTCCTAACCTAACACGCCAGATGTATGGTCTGACAGACTCGTCCATCTGGGGAGCCGTCCATTGAAACTGTTTTATTAAAAGGGCAGCCGCTTTCAAAAAAATACTTGGCAGGTGATTGGCTGAATCTGTGAACCAGCAGAGCCTGTTAAATCCACTTTTGCCGAAGAAACGTCGTCGGGAGAAGAGTAAGTGAAAACATATTTTACATCAAGAAAATCATTCAGTGCGGTTGTTTGCTCTTCTTTAATTGTAATAAAACTACAGTATTGCAGAATCAAACCTCTAGGACTCGCCATTGATGTGTTCGAGTTGGTTTCATGTCGACTTCGTCACACCTAAGCCCATAGATAGTAGTTGGATGCTGATTGGCCAAACACTGGCATTACTGACCTGAACCATAATGCTTTCCAAGCTCTCCAGACAGAGATTCTTGCAGCAAAGTTAAACTAAAGCTCTGAAGGCTAGGATTGTCCAGCAGTCTGTAGGGTTCAGCTCCCAGCCAAGAGGTATAGTCCATGACATGTCGTAATGTGTCCATGATCCACATGGTCTTACCTGTAAGCATCCTTGAGCCAGGTATGTAACCTCAACCTGCTCCATGCTTTGCTTTGGATGAAAGTTATCTCCTAATTGATTTAATTCAAATTGTATAAACATGTTAATGGTTTAGTCCAGTGTGCATATGCTACAACACAAACAAGTCGAAACAACATATTGCTAATGATAATTACACACCACAGCATTCCTCATAGTTATTATACCTTTGTCAAGGATTTAATTATATATTGACGTGGTAGTAGACATGCTCACAAGTTGCTGTAACTATTCTGACGTAACAGTGGTTGCGTACAATTGCAGGCGTTTGACCTGTCCAACTATTGACAAATACTACATGTAAGTCGCTTTGGATAAAAACGACTTTAAAAAGCCAAATGCTGTGAATGTAAATGTACAATGTGTGTCTGGTCCTATATTCTGCATTATTTTTTATACTTATATATACATGTAAATGTAATACTGATATCAGTAACATCATTCAGAAATAGCTAAATGATTGCCTCCAATGCAAAAGCCAAATGTCTTACATTGTCCTCATTTTCAATTAGAAACTGGCTAGGGCTTGAAATGCAAGCTATTTGTTAAACTGGGACTAATGGCCCAGTGATTTGTAGGCTATTCTATTTTTCTGCACAAGCCTTCAATATTGATCAGATCTGTCTGACCGGGGCATATGCATCTTGTTTTTAAGTCTGAAATACATTTCTATTTATTTTCTATGATATATGTGTACCGCGTCTTCTCAATTGTGTCATAAGATTTCTCAATAAGAAATATCATGTTTTTAACATTTTCTATTATACTTACTTTTAAGTTTTAGGTAACCACGTGTAGAGTTTCAACCCACCGCTGAGACCGGCGACACTGCGGACCAATTAGATAGCGAAGAGTTGTCGGTCTGCGGGGCTCAGCCAATCACGTTAAGCGGGGCGGGAACAAACGTCAGTAGGCATGGCCAGAGTTTCAAATTCACTTTGGCCGGATAATAGCAACTTCTCAAACTTCAGGAAAGTTTCTAGTTCGCCCAGGCTTTGCAAGCGCTTACATCCCATTACAGACACGCTGCTTGGCTTAATCATGCATGACAGCCATGTTGTGCATCTTGTCCTGCTTCTGTCCCATTTCTGCGTTGGATTGAAGGCGATGACTGGTAAGTCGGCTGTGATAGCGTTACGCGTGTGTTCTATGCTTCGAAAACTTTAATGAAAATCATTGATTTCAAATGAAAGAACAACACACAAAGTGATTCCCACCATAATGTATAGCATTATAGCCTATATGATGGCCGCGTGATGTGTGTGTGAGTCTGAATGAAATCGCTGCAGAAGTGCGCTGGCAGAGCAGACATGACTTGAATAGGACTACTTCTAATTGATGTAGGCTGCAGATTCTTGACTTGCAGCTCAGCTCCCAAGTTACTGTGACTCAAATACTCTGATATGGCTCATTACAATAGAGTGTTAACAGTAAACACGACCAGCCAGACGGTAAAATTATATATTGTAATAATGTGTCTCTCTTTCTATGCAAAGTTAAACGTGTTTCTTCGTTCCCACAGCTTTTTCTGAGTTGGAGACAGATGAAGTCGTTCCCATTGACCTATTTGAAGAAGACGCACACCTGTTCAAGGACCTGTTCCAGTACAGCCGCGGCCAGCGCCGTCGCCATGCGCGCTCCTCGAGGTCTCCGAAGCGCGGCCACCCAGAAAGTGACTACTTAATCTTGTCACTACCCGCATTTGGACAAAAGCTGTACCTCACTCTGAAAAGGGACGACAGAAGGTTTCTCGCAGATAACTTTGTAGTGGAGGAGAGAGCAGGGGACAACGCCATTAAACTGTCTCACGTCCCCGAAGATCATCTTCGTTTTTACTCAGGAGGGATCGTCAATCACACCAACTCATTTGCATCACTCAACACCCTTGGGGGCCTGGTAAACTTCATCGCTTAGTTTAGAATTAGTCTTAGACAGTGTTGGTCAAGTTACTCAGGAATTGTAATACGTTAGTAGTTATTACTCCTTCAAAAGTAATAACATTACTTTACGTATTACTGGGTAATAAAAGCAATTAGTTACATTATTAGTTACATTACTATACTTTATTGGAACATTAAATAACTTCAACAATCAGCCACAGTGAAAACATTGATGATCAAACCAGATGATTGGACGGGGTGGTTCAATTAGCCTACCCTAAGATTGATAGTCCTTTTAACACAGTAACTATTAGTTAGTTGGATTAGTAATTGTAATATTATTACTGTTTTACATCCATCCATCCATCCATCCATATCCACTTATCTGGAGTCGGGTCGCGGGGGCAGCAGCTCCAGCAGGGGACCCCAAACTTCTCTTCCTCGAGCCACATTACCCAGCTCTGACTAAGGGATCCCGAGACGTTCCCAGACCAGTGTGGAGATATAATCTCTCCATCTAGTCCTGGGTCTTTCTCGAGGCCTCCTCCCAGCTGGACGTGCCTGGAACACCTCCCTAGGGAGGCGCCCAAGGGGGCATCCTTACCAGATGCCCGTACCACCTCAACTGGCTCCTTTCAACGCGAAGGAGCAGCGGCTCTATTGTTGTTATGTTCCTCATGGATGGCAGAGCATTACTGTTTTGGAAATAGTAACTAGTTACTGAAAAAAGTTATAAAATGACAGTAACTAGTTACTGTTGGGCAGTGCCAACACTGGTCTTAGAATAGTGAAGCATGAAGGATTTGCACCATGTAGAGAGTACAACAAGGTGATACGTCAGAAGGTGACACACTGCAATCCCCTTAGTTCCACTGTGTCCCTCCATTGAATGGCGGCGCTCAGCTAGATGTGGCCATTTGGCGGGCGTGTCTGTCGGCCTGCAGATAGCATTACTGACAACATGGTGGCCAATAGTCCCACCAACTGGAGGGTGTGGGGTCAGCGTGCCAGACACACACGCACACACACATGCACACATGCACACATGCACATACACACACAATGCACACACATACACACATGCACACACATGCACACATGCACATGCACACACAATGCACACACATACACACATGCACACACACATGCACACACATGCACATGCACACACAATGCACACACATACACACATGCACACACACACACATGCACACACATACACACATGCACGCACACACACGCACACACATGCACACACATGCACACACAACACACACACACATGCACACACGCACAGACATGCACACACAATGCACACACATACACACATGCACACGCAGCAGGTGCACCCATAAGAGATGGACAGGCGGACAGACGGGTGGACAGACAGACAGACAGACAGGCAGGCAGACAGGTGGATAGACAAACAGACAGTCAGGCAGACAGACAGACAGGCAGGCAGACAGGTGGACAGACAAACAGACAGTCAGGCAGACAGACAGACAGGCAGGCAGACAGATGCACTAGTTGTGGTTTTGATTCAGCTCTCTAGGCTGCTGGAGCAGAAAAAGCTTTCTTGTAGTGGGTAAAATCTTAGTCTCTCTCTCTCCCTCTCTTCCTCTCTCTCTCTCCCTCTCACTTTCTTTTCTCTGCCTCTTCGACACAGATGTTGGATATTATTCTCTTGAAAACAGACGTTCACAGTTAGTTCTATGTTGTTTCCATTTGGAGCTATACTATAGCTAGCTAAGTAGGCCAGCTTTCCTGACAGGTAAAGGAGAGAAGCAGACCCACAGGGTCTTGGAACATTCCTTTTTCACTTAAGCTAACTAGCTAGCATGTGATGTTGATCCTTGGCTAACTAGCTAGCATGTGACATTGATCCTTGGCTAACTAGCTAGCATGTGACTTGATCCTTGGCTAACTAGCTAACATGTGACATTAATCCTTGGCTAACTAGCTAGCGTGTGACGTTGATTCTTGGCTAACTAGCTAACATGTGACATTAATCCTTGGCTAACTAGCTAGCATGTGACTTGATCCTTGGCTATCTAGCACCCAGTAAGCAGCACACAGACAGCTAAATCTACCATGCATGGCCTGAAACAAAGTCAACTAACCTGAAAAGGTTGCTGCAGAAATACCGTTGTGGCCTCAGATTGATCGTAGGTAGGATTTAATGTAATATACAGTACTCAATACCCATTAATGTCCCCAGAGAGAAACCATGTCGTTCTGTTCTGCAAAAATGTAAAGTCCACACATCACGCCCCCCTTTCCAAAAATGTAATGCGGAAGTGCCGTCCGTTGAACCTTCTCTGTTAAATTATATTCTGTCTTGTTTGGAGCTTGAAGCTTGTGGGAACAGAGACAGCCAGCCACTTTGTGCTATGGCACTGTTTCTCAAATGGGGGTAAATGCGCTCCCCACTGTAGGTGTGCAGGTACTGCAGGGCAGGGGGGTATGTGACAATTTACATAATAGTTTCAACTTCTACCTAAAGGTGTAGTCAGCTATTGTAAGCTAATTTGCAAGATAATACATCTTTTGTCAAATTCACCAAATATCTCCTCACATTTCGCTATCTTACCGTTCTCTGTGCGTGCTACAAAAATAGTATGGTACTTCTACACAGCCCTGGCTCCGTTAATAGGAACATGAACAAAGTGGTGAATACTGCTCATATAAACAGAGGTACTACGCTTTGTAGGCTATATTAACCAAAAACATTTGTGAACCACAGTTGTAAGATGCGTGTGAAATGTACCGTACCTCAGTGTTGTGGTAATAAGGGCAGAAATGAGACTCTTGAAAAGGCCGCGACCAGGTTTTTAAAACCCATTGCGTAGTTCTTATTAATATAAAAAAATGGACAGAGGTGATCTGTTGAGGCAAACGGCACACAGCTGTCTCCCCCTGTTTACAATCGTTCATAATCCATCTGGGTTTATTTGTCATTACTGCATGTCTCCCTGTCAATCTATTATCTCAGCGTCTGAAAGCATTTCAAACATTTCAAATTAATATGTCTTTCAATAAGCGCTGAACCATCTGCGCCTCTGTAGATATTTCCATAACTTCAGGGCGCAGGGTGGTTTCCTTGGAAACACTTCTGTGTCTTCGGTTATGCCTCGTCATGTGACCTCGTCTCTGTAGTGTCATGTGACCTCATCATGTGACCTTGTCTCTGTAGTGTCATGTGACCTCGTCATGTGACCTCCTCTCTGTAGTGTCATCTGACCTTGTCTCTAGTGTTATGTGACTTCGTCATGTGACCTTGTCTCTGTAGTGTCATGTGACCTCATCATGTGACCTCGTCATGTGACCTCCTCTCTGTAGTGTCATCTGACCTTGTCTCTAGTGTTATGTGACTTCGTCATGTGACCTTGTCTCTGTAGTGTCATGTGACCTCATCATGTGACCTCGTCATGTGACCGTGTCTCTGCAGTGTCATGTCTGTCTCTGTAGTGTCATGTGACCTCGTCATGTGACCATGTCTCTGTAATGTCATGTAACCTCATCATGTGACCTTGTCTCTAGTGTCATGTGACCTCATCATGTGACCTCGTCATGTGACCGTGTCTCTGCAGTGTCATGTCTGTCTCTGTAGTGTCATGTGACCTCGTCATGTGACCATGTCTCTGTAATGTCATGTGACCTCATCATGTGACCTTGTCTCTGTCCCCTGCCCAGACCGGTCTCATCCACCTGGGGCAGGAGAGCCTGTTCATCCAGCCCGTAACCCAGGAAACACACCCGCTGCGGTCGTTCTCTGGGCGTAAACACAGGCTGACCCGACGGCGGCGCGCGGCGCGGCTGCAGGACCCCAGTCCCAGAGACGAGGAGAGCAGCCCCTGTGGCACCGTGCCAGGTGAGAGGTAGCATGGGCTAGCTTGTGTCTCCAGTTTCTCCACCCTCTTCTGCAGTGTAACAGCCCAGAGTAGCTGAAGTAGTCCTTAATAAATCATATCTTTCTGAGCAGCATTTACGGGCATCTCCGCTGCTTTGATGTTCATTCACTCCAATGTGCTGTACTGTGCAGAACCTGCGTGGAATGCAGCTGTTCCATTATTTAATGTGTATGTCCTGTCTGTCTGCGAACTCCTGTTGGAACCTGCTGAAGCCTCTCGCTGCCACCGCTATCTGGCAGCAGTGAACGTCATTAAACGTTTTCCCTCTACACGCTGCATGTTTGCATCCCTTTTTAACAAGGTGCACATTTTTCTCTTTGACCAAACTACAACATCTTGCTAGTGGGAAGAATTTACATTTTCGTTTTTTTTTTATTATGTTATACGAAGAGCGAGGCTGGCCTTTTTCTGAGCTTTTTATGTGATGGAAAAATTTACTCGAGCGCAGGATCTAGTCAAAACACTAATAACAATAACCAAATAACCAAAATGTTAATAATGCTAGCATAGCAGCTGCTGGCTTCAAGCTCTTCGTGGTGGAACATCTTTGTTTATACTGAGAGATGCAGTACAAACACACACAACAGAGTAGGCTGCCCAACAGGCTGCGCTGTGTATTATCCTGTTGGAACGGAGGCAATTGAACCCGGCCTCCTACTGTCTACACGACTCCCTACGTTAACCAGAACGACCTGACCTAAAGTCTGTGGCGCACCCCCAAAGTTACAGAACACCTCCCAAGGACCACCGGCACTTTTCACAACCTGTATAAATACATTCTTTCCATGTGTTGATATCTAGGGTGCGAGCAATAATTAAATCCACGTCCTCCAAAACGTTGGCGTTATGTTCAGCACTACATATTTGTCGGTATGTAGGCTGTGGATTGTGTGTGTGTGAGAAACATGTTAGTGTGCAAAGTGGCGGTGTGAATTCACAGCTCTAGTAGCACCCTGTGCAAATCATTCAGGTAGAGAGAGAGAGAGAGAGAGAGAGAGAGAGAGAGAGAGAGAGAGAGAGAGAGAACCTGGTGTCTTGAGGTTGCAGGGACAAGGTGCCAGATTTGGAAATTCTTTCCTCCGCACTCATGTCTGCACTTGGGTCTGGGTCTGCCAGTTAACCTTTCCTCTCTCCCCTCCTCTCCTCTCCTTTCCTCTCTACTCCTCTCCTCTCCTCCTCTCCTCTCCTCCTCTCAGCGGCTACCTCCAAAGCTTTCGCGAGTTTGGAGCGCCATCCATTTCCCCTTCGAACCACATGGTCTCTGGAGAGAGATACAAACTGAGACAGACTTTATATCCATTAAACTTCAGCTCCACATCTTGAGGGACACACACACACACACACACACACACACACACACTGACCACATTCTTTGGACAGCAGCAGGCCATCCCGGTTAGACGAAACTGTGTCATATTGCATAAGAGGAGTGGAAAGGAGCCTGTATAAGCAACAGTGACTTGAGTAGCGTTGTGCTGACACTACACTTTAAACTTTATTTTTTACGGTAATGTGTTTGCAAAGTCTATGAAGGGCATCATTTGCCTGTAATTTATAAAATTATACTGTAATTTTACTGCATCTATGCAAACGTGCATTTATATAAATTATAACACAGTTTGGAAATACTTTATGTGGTGTAGGCCTACAGTAGTTCTACTAACTCAGTGTTATATCAGGTATGAGACGGGAATAGAACCTCTGGGAACATAAGCTTGGTCGTTGAATTTGAAGCTAAATTTATTGTTAAAACATTGTAAACCCTTCGAGTCCACAACACTAGTAAATATTCTTCACACACTATTTGCCTAAAGTCTGATTACTTCTTGGGGTTAACTTTTATGTCTGCTTTAGTGTTTGGCTTTGAAGCAGGCTGCCTCAATTAATTCTTCATAACAAATGTAAAAAAACAATCATTACCTATGATACCAAAAATGACACAAGCAATCACACTCAATATGTGGATAATACATTTTTTCTTGGCACTGGCAGTGTGAATTACATCATTATCACCATGCATCATTAACACATCTCACAGGCAGGATTTAACATGATTTTAACACAATCGTCCACTAAATCATTGTCAAACTTCCCTGACATGTTGGAACGCTTATGACTTTTAGCCTATAATGAATGAAACATTCAGCATATTTCCCTCTCAGCCATGCAGAGCTGCTGCCTTTCAGCCGTACCGCCAATCAAAATCCTTCACCATTTGCTCCTGGACACATAATGGGGATGTTGTGGTCAAGTCTTTGCCCCATGCTTGTATTATAGCATCTGCTCTGCAGGGGTAGAGAGGCACATAGGCTGTGAGGGAGTCTTCACAGCTTGTACAGATGGCATCGGGGTGACGGGGTGCAAAGAACAATAGGCGGCCCCCTGTTTCTTAGGGCACTGTGTCTCTGTGGGCCTGTTCACTTGACAAGCTGGAGAAAAGGCAAGATGCGGCCATGCGGCTTCTGCAGGTTCCCAGGGCTCGGCCAAGAGCCGTGAGCGAAGGCAGCCAGGTCTGTGGTCTGCTCGACGCTGGGAAGGGAATCTCAGAAATGCCGGAGCGACTTCCAAATACCGGTCGGTGCTCAGTCCACTTACAGACAGCCACTATATGGGCTAGGAATTCAACTTTTTTTGTTACGCCATGGAATTTCAAAACGCTTGGCTTTGAGAGAGAGCGTGTGTGTGTGTGCGTGTTCGTCCCGTGGTATGCGCAGCAGTTCTTCCTTTGCTTGCTGCTCCTGACCACCGAAGGAGGAGACGGCTCCCTTTATTAGTATTCCTGCTCTGGTGGCCTGTTGTCCTGTCGACCATAATGAAACGGCAACATCATGAATGGGAATATGAGACCATCACAGGCAGCAGGAAGGGCCCAGAGGAGGTTAGATCAACAGACAGCTGCGTCATTCATGGCTGGAAACCAATAAAGCAGCACCCTCCAGCTCCTGACTCCTCTTCTGGGGCTTTGTTATATATTATACAGCATTTATTGTGCTGCAGTACAAGAAATAAGTTAATAAATAAATACAAAAGTACAGCCATCAAAAGGCATGCAGTTTGGATTGCTGCTAGGTTCAGCCGTTATGTTAAAAGATGCTAGTACACAATATTTGAAACGTTATTATAGCAGCAGCAAAGGACTATATGTAAAGATGTGGAGTAATATCGTCTGAGCGGAGAATGACGTCACACTCCCTCTGTGTGTGTGTGTGTGTGTGTTGTAACTTGAGCACCTCCGCTCTTTGTTATCACAGCCGAGCTGGCCGTATGTGTACTGTACAGTGTGCGTGTGTGTGTGTGTGTGTGTGTGTGTGTGTGTGTGTGTGTGTGTGGCGGGGGGTCAAGTCAAAGCCTTAACAAGGTCAGTATCAAGTTGAGAGGGTCGTACTTAAGCGCTTGGTGTGCTATTTTAAATCTACGAGTCACGGACTACAACCTCTAGGACCACTTACCCGGGATGCAATGAGTCCGATGAGAAGTCAGATATCTGCACGTGGAAATGATCTACACAACCACACCAGTGGGTTTCATATTAAGGGCTAATTGTTTTCAGCTTGCTCTGGTCCTGGTTCTGTTGTTGAGAGGCAGGAGCCACTCCCCTCCGGGCCCGTGGACGGAGCCGTCACACGACACGGTGGTCTCCTCTGCAGAGCCATTACACATCAGCTTTGAAGCAGGGTAATTGCTCCAGGAAGCGGATGACAAACAACGGTCCAGTTATTGTGTGATGCAATGCTCTCGCTTGAAACTGCTGAGCAGGCAGTTCTCGTCTCCAGCACCCCCGTCCCTCTCATCTCTCCCGTGCTGTGTGTGTTAGTTTTACAGTTCAAAGAGCTATGTTTTCTGTCTCGGTGTGGCTCCAAAACATTTTCTTCCCGCTCTTATAATGCCGTTTGATTCCCACACATAGCGCACAGCTTTTTTTGTGGGCTATTTTTCCCCACATGTCTCAGTGGGGCATGTAGTTTGCAGCGTTTATAGAACGTGTCTCGGAAGGTGGTCACCTCTGGACATTTAGGTACATGTTGTTTTGTATTGTGGAATTGGTTTATTTCCCGGTGCTTAACAGTATACTGTGCATTGCAACATCTGAAACACATAATGTGGCGTTTTCCCACTCTCCACTTAGCGCTGTAGGAGTTGGTATTGATATAAGGTCTAGAAAGATACAGGATTGTGTTGATGGTGGGAGGTATAGTCAGCGGTTGTAAGCTAATACGCTATTTGTCATATTCAGCAAATATCTCCTAATTGTCTGCTATCTGCCTCTGTGCATGCAGAAAAAATAATCTGGTGTTTCTACACAGCCCAGGCTCTGTAAATAAGAACATAAACTAAATGGTGCAGACCACACCACACAACACTATCCTAGCCTTGGCAATGTGTTTCCAATGTGTGGGGCAAAGAATCTGAGGGAGCACCCTATATCACTGAAGGGGGAAGTGTTTTTGTTTTGATTGAGTTCAAACGCCCTTCTCCAGAATGACTGACTATACCTTTAATTCAAGCCGAACTAGGAGATCAGTCAATGGGGTTCTCTGCATGTGAAGGCAGCCAGCTTAGTGTTGGTTTGCACAGTCTTTAAGGGTAATATAATGTACCACCACACATCCACAACCACGGCTATTAGATTGTTATGTACAGTTAACAGAATAAAGATTTTTCACTTCTGATGTTAAATACAGATGATTGATATATTATGATGATAAATCATTGCTATATTCCCTGATTGCCGCCCACTAATTCTTGTATTCTTGGTCTTTTGGCATTGTCACACATCGCATAAGGATGGGATGTGTGGAGTTATTTGACCGTTGGGTTTCTGTGGGAGTCTAAAATTTCAAAACCACAGACCTCGGCCTGTTCATAACATCGGTCAGTCAGTCGGTCTAAACCAGAGATCTTCAACAGGGATTCCGTGATCTCTAGAGGGTCCTCAGTTACTGCAGGGGGTCTGCCACATATTGTTTCTTACAACACATGCATTTAACACAAATACAACCTGTTACAGCTATAAATGTGAATCGGCTTAGCATTGTAGTAGGCTACACCATTAAGTCCCGTGGCATTTACCCAGGGCACAAAAAAAACAGAAATGGCCGGTATATATAACGTTTTATCTTATTTAATGTTGACTGCTTAAGTTGAATGACTTAGCATTGTATACAGTGCACCATAAAGGCCAGGTCTCTGGGTATCCTTTCAGGTCCATGCGATGTAAATATCGTAATGTCCGTCCAAAAGCTCTGTCTGCGTTGACTGTCCACTACAGATGGCAATGGATGTCCTAATACGCTCACAAATGAGTGTTCAGAAATATTTATCTCCAGCAAATCTCTTAGCTACACTAATATTGTTTACGGGACACAAAGTGTGCATACTGTATATATTGTAGTTATAAATAGCACTAATTCCAAAGGACGTTTTTGCATACAGAAATATCTGACCTGTCCGCATGAAGTATATTTTGAGGGCGGCAGGTGGCGCAGTGGTAGAGCAGGGCGATGGGTGATCAAGAACTCGCTGGTTTGAACCCTGCTAACCTTTAACCAGGTGTCCTTTAGCAAGAAACGTGACTAACTGCTCCTGGTGGCTCCTTGCATGGCTGACAACGACATCGGTGTATGAATGTGTGTGTGAACGGTGAACGTGTGGCAAATAATGTAAAGCACTTTGGATAAAAGCACTATATAAATGCAGTCCAACAACAGCCCAAGAGCATCCTGCCACACACTATAGTTCCAGTGTCTGTGCACCTTTATGGGAGCTGTTCTTATTGTTCTATGGTGCCGAAGGGTGATCAGCCAATCAGTCTGAACTAAAGTCGGTTATGAGTGCTCATATTTACAGACACGCATAACTACATCACAGACGTGATCTAGCTCCAATCTCCACTGCCTGAGATTGTAGCACTCTCATTGCCATGAAGCATGTCCGAGTACCGAGTTACATTCACCGTTTTGGAATAATATTGTTCATCTCAGTAAAAGAGTAGACCTATGCTAAGTGTCTTCTAGCTCAGTGGAGGCAATATTTCAGCCAAACTCCCACAAATGTTTCCCTTGTGTTTCACGTGTTTTCTGTTGCATACAGTACCCGGTCGTCATGACTGGTAGAGGAGCACTGCGCTGATTGGTTAGAATGCCCCCTCACCCAGCTAGCATTTCACTGCTTCCCCCCCGTCCAGTTAAAAATCACTCCTATATTGATGGGTATCTGCATTAAAACATGCAATATTTTCTAAATAATCTTGTGATAGTAAATGTTGCTAGGGGTCCTTACAGACAATACTGTAGTAGCCTGCGGTGTTTGTCTTTACTGCCTTTATATGATCAAATACTATATTACATGTGTTCTCTTTATGTCTGATAAGGGGCACTATGTCGTTTGAGAGGCACTGGTCTACAGTAAAGGTATCGGGGGGTTGGGAATGAGCCAGCCCAGGCTCCCCCATGCAGACGGTGTATATAACACATAAAAGCATGCGCGAGCCAAGCTCGGAGAGATGTAGACGGACTTGCAGCGTAAACATCCTTCATCTGCTGCGGGGCCTTATCTGGGCTGATCTGGTGATGGGGGCCAGGCTTGCTGCGGCGTTCGATCAGAAACAGCTCTCACGGTGCTTCCTTTTATGTGTTACGATGACATCATGTTTCTTTGTACCCCTGTGCTTCTCCCTGTGTTTTCTCTCGGTAGCTCACTGACTATATTCATATACAGTGCTGAGTTTATAGAGAACACCACCGTATATTGGGAAACAGCAGTCCATATTCACAAGTATGTATAATCAAGATGTTTCACTGCATAGCAAATCTGGGTGTCACATCATCGAAGTTGGACAAGTGCGTTGTGGGTAATAATATAGTGAACTATATAGGGAATATGACCAAGGTCAATAAGGATGTCGACGTCGCCACAAAATGGCAGACGCCCTAACTGACAGTTACCCTTCCTATACTGTGTATCTAACCTCAGTTTCCCCGTCTGGTTTCGTGTCCACCTGTGTGTTTGCGGTAGGAAAGAAGAAGGAGAAAAGGGCCAAAACAGGCGAAGACTTCCGCGGGAGAAGGAACGCCATTCGTCTCCAGGAAGCGTACAACGTGGAGACCGTGGTGGTCGCCGACTCGGACATGGTGCGGTACCATGGAGCCGAGGCAGCCCAGAGGTTCCTTCTCACGGTCATGAATATGGTAGGGCGCCATGGAAACAGATGACGCATTCATACAGTGTACAGCGGCTCTGAAAGATTTACACGAGTGAGTGAATGTGTTGCTGAATGACAGTTACGGCCTCAAATGGTGGCAGTTATATACAGAAATAAGATATTAACTGCACGTCCAATCATTAACTTCCATCTGGATATGAAGATACTAGGGGGAACAATACAAAATCAGCTCTGGAATGGAATCTAAATGAGAACTCTTGCTTTTGGGAATGTTACGCTCCAATAGGTAAAACCTTGTTAGTATTACAATAACAAGGTATTATTTTCTACAGTATAATACTGTATATACTAGGTTGACTATGTAAAAGCCTGTAAAATGTCAGATCCCGATGCATGAAAACATCAATACAGGTCTAGAGGAGGGAATGATTTGTACCTCACAGGTTTCACCTCAGATCTGTTCAGCATTCCTGTCCTGTAGCCTACAATGGTAGCCTCCACATCTGCGGTTGTAGAGAAAGAACCCCACAGACTTACACACTGGTTCACGCCTGGTGGGTCAGCATCCAGATGTTAAAAATACCAGCTTGGGGGCTTTTCTGCATCTGATAGTCTTAGCTACATTCTCATGTATTAACAGAAGCTGAAATGTGCATCTCTGCAATACAATGTTTAACACCAATCAGATCTGTGCTGGTCAAGCGCTGAACTGGTCACAGTGCAAGTAGTCACTGTGAACCAGCATAATAATACGTTGATTGCAATGAATATAACCTTTTGTTCAAGTGAGTAAGAGCTGTTTCTTATTGCTGTCACAGGTACTGTTTGTTAAGAGAGCTTTGTCAATAGAGAGCTTTGTCAGTTGGCTCCAAAATGTCTACTGGCACACCTGGAGCAGAACGGCTATAACTGGTGAAACGCCTGACTATAAAATAAATAAAAAGATCTTAAGCCAGTATTTAAAGATGTCCAATTGGAACAACTGACATCCGTGGTTACTGGATGAAATATAAATCAAATGGTTTTGATTCACGCAAACTGTCAGGTGTGGGGATGGCTCATATAAAAGTAAAACAGTGCGGTGGGAACTGGATTAGCTAAACCTTTACAAGGTGCTGTGATCACTGCAGGAGGATGGAGCTATAAAGACTGCGCCAGCTATGAGCTTGAGATGACCTAACTCATATTAACATAATATATATCCGTAGAGATACATTCTAATTTCAAATCGTTCAGTGTTTAGCAGTGGAGTTTGCGTGACATTTACCAGACAGTTTTATTGGAAATAAGCACAGAAGCTTTATTGGCTCCTGGAGCTGTTAAAGTTACAAATCTGTTTAATAATCTACTTACTGTATGGTGGTGTAATGTTTGAAACATCCATTGACATTCAATACACCTTTTTAAATGACAAAATCCTATATTTATGATTTTCACTTTCATAGAAATGTAGAGGATTTAGACAATAATTAGAAGAGAGTACAAGAGAGTACAAAAAACAACTGAGAACTCCTGCTGCAGAATACACACTACTTCATACAACAGAACCCCTGCTACAGAGAACACACTGCTTCATACAACAGAACCCCTGCTGCAGAGAACACACTGCTTCATACAACAGAACCCCTGCTACGGAGAACACACTGCTTCATACAACAGAACCCCTGCTACAGAGAACACACTGCTTCATACAACAGAACCCCTCATACAGAGAACACACTGCTTCATACAATAGAACCCCTGCTACAGAGAACGCACTGCTTCATACAACAGAACCCCTGATACAGAGAACACACTGCTTCATACAACAGAACCCCTGATACAGAGAACACACTGCTTCATACAACAGATGCGAGACTTGTAGCTTCACTGACACTTTAGCTCCTCCCAGACACGAGCGTATCCACCGTAACGTCCCGGTAACCCGGTATAGTGTACCAGTACGGCCTCTGGCATCACGATGTTGCTGCTGTCCCCAGATCGTCGCCTCCTCCCCTTTCCCCCCCTCCCCATCCCTACAGCCCATTATTATGGCGGGGGGAGGGGGCCCTAAACCCTAAACCCTAAACCAGCCCACTGGGACATCCGGGCCAAGACTCAGAGGAGCAGCACAGACGAGTCTCGGCCCAGGTCCAGGAGTTCCAGCGGGAGTTACTGCATGAGCCTAGCAGGAACCTGGACAAGGCAGCATTCAGTCATTAGTACACGCTGTTAGAAAGGACAAAAACCTACACAACTTATGTGTAGCACACACTGACATGTGTCAGTGTTACATAAAAGTGTGGATTCATCTTCTGCTTTACACAGCGTCATTTTTAAAATAAACACAACCTGTGATTTTGGTCACATCATTCACCACAATATGTGTAGCCAAGATTTTGATGTGTAAATATTACACGTTCACACGTCATTGTGTTAACCTCGCTGACACTCGTGTTAGAAGCAATAACACAATATATGTCAAATGTCAAATGAACACAACAGGTGTCTCTAAACTCTCCCGTAGATGTGTAAGATTCGAACACAGTTTGTGTCCGTTCTAACACAACCTTTAAGAGGGTAGGGGGTGCTAAAACAATATCTAATGCCTTTTGTGCCATGTGTTTTTTCCACTTTTTGCCGGACCGCGTGTTGCAAGGCTGGCCAACACGAGCGGATGTTGCTTACTCAGTCCCTGACTGACTGCCTGACTGACCGACCTTGTTAAAAAGCGCATATGCGCCGCATTCTAAACAGTAGGTGGCGGTAACGGACCAATAGTGTGAAACTTCAGAGAAGAAGACAGTAACATTTCAGCTAGCTTATCGGTTGATTTATCGGACTACAAGCAGTATGTGAGTGATATGAATTGGGTTGGGTATCGTTTCAATGTAATCGATTCCGGTTCTAATTCAGATTCTGCTTATCGAATCTGGTTCTTATCGAATCCCGGTTCCGATTCAAATATAATAATAACATATTTCAAGAGGGAAAATGTGCCTAACTTTTCATTTAGGCTTTAATCAGTTGAATGTCAATGTTGACACTGACAGGATTCAGGAAGGTTTCTTTTTTTCCTTCATATATAAAACATAATATGTTTTGTCTCATAAGCGCTAAACAAGACAAGGACTAAACTCCTCCAAGGAGTTTAGTCATATGTATATGTGGATATGTGTTAATGCATTTAATTATTATAATCACATGCTGTAGGTTTACAGCATAGAACTATAAAAGAACAGTTAACAAAGGTGAGTAAATCAGATGTTTACAAATCAGATGTTTGCCAGCTGGTTTGAACTCAAGAACACTATAACAGTAACATTTAGGTAGGCCTACTGTAAATGTTAATGTTATAGTGTTCTTGAGTGGTGCACCGAAGCTGGTATTGTATGTCAATATGTAACTTACAATATTTCATCTTATTTAATCACCCTTCTCTTTTCCAATGTAGTATTTACTCCAACCTGTAGAATTCTCATCTTCATTTTGTTAGTGTCTTTCTTCTAATAACTTTATTATTATGCCTTTTGAGTTTCACTAGGCAAAGGGCTATCGTTGTTTAGACAGCGAAAATACTAACTATTTTTAGACCAGCAGTGGTGCGCATTGTAAAGAAACAAAGGTAGAAAAAAAGGTAGAAAACTATATTAATTGTTAATTTTAATTTTAATTAATGTAGCTTTTGCTCTATCTGGTTATTCTGCCTGTGTTCTACACATGGGTTAGGAAAGAAACAAGAAACAGATGCGCCTCAAAGTTTTAAACAAGTGTCTCGTCAGTTCTTGCATGCTTGCTTTTTTCACGTGTTTAGTGAAATTAGTCAAATTACGTGACATTATTTCAGTTGTTGGCAGATAAAAAGGTCAAATGAATCGAAATGCACGTGTCTTTTCGAATCCACCTTTTTTGGAGCCGGTTCTCGATACCAAACCCTAGTCACCAGCACACTGGCCTGCTAATGTTGGGAGCAGAGATGGGAGCATCGCAGTATAATCCACTTTGTCACTCATCAGTCACAGACACACTCTATGGTTCTCCCAGGGGCCTTCTGGGAGAACCAGCATGGGAGCTTTGTGTGCGTCTGAGAGAGAGAGAGAGAGAGAGAGAGAGAGAGAGAGAGAGAGAGAGAGAGAGAGAGAGAGAGAGAGAGAGAGAG